>LPNX010212312.1:416535-446138 GCA_001517045.1 Pseudotsuga menziesii | reverse complement strand
TCCCGCTGTAGACTCATTATTCCCTATGGACCATTTGTTGTCTTTTGATGTATCATTGACCATCCCTAAAAACATTAGAAAAATGATATACGCGGCCTTTTCCTCGATAACCGCGTACATACGTGGATATTCCCTCGATAGTCGCGTACATCGGGATGTGTGCATAATCCAAAACTGTTGGAGCGTTCCTTGACTTGGATCCGACTTATATGACTCCTGGCCTTCCATATGCCTTGAGATCACGGATTCAACCTTTCAGTATCACTTTGAAAATCTATATAAGGAACCATTGAGACATTGAAAGCATAAGAGAGAATTGAGAGTATCGAAACTATAATTCATTGTTGCCAGAACTATACTTGAGTCTGCATCCCTTTGTCCCTTTGGAGCACTGTTGTGTTCTTCCCAAGCTTGCCCTTTGTTTGTAAGCTTGCTATCGGAGTGATGGAGGATTGAGGTGGTGGAGGCCCAAGTGGGGGATTCAGTTTCTTCGGTTCACAGACGTGCCGTCAGAGGTTGTCACTTGTAATCTATGATTCATATTAATAGAAATATCTTTTCCTGTCTAGTAATGTGTATTTGAATGAATGTTGCATCCATTGGAATATGTCAAATGCTTATACATTATTGATTATATATGCTAGAATAGATCTAACACCATGAAATATAGTATGCTTGTATTGTTTACTTGTTGTTGAGGACGTGCTATAACAATTCAAGCTGAAGATTGGAAAGCTCAACGGGGATCTACTTCAACCGTCTGGAATAAGGTACGAGGTTCGATCCTTTAGTGTTAGATGTTTTTATTTCTATTGCATATTGGGAAATATTGATTTCTGGAGTCTAGTTGTCTGTTGTGGTACCCCAAGCCATAGGAATTTCTCTCCATAACAAAGGCCTAGGAAATCTTTATAAAAATTCCCATTGAAGAGAGCTGAGGCTGCTCATTCTAGAGAAGTGATCATTCAGGTGAATGAATGTACTTCAAATAAATTCAATGGAAGGGAACTGTGGAAGGTTTTGAGGGGATAACTGCTAATTGATCTAGTGCAGCTTTTAAGCTGAATGATCTTACTGCTGAGAGCAGAGTGTTTTACTGAGATATTGGACTAGTCTACTGTTTGCATTCTCCACCAGTTCTCAGCCAAGAAGACCAAGAACAGGCTTGGGGGTCCTAAGGAAGCGTTGTTTGAGCGTTCTCCAGGAGATTGGTAGGGAGGAACGACGTCCTAACGATGTTGTCGTTTGTCCTAAACAAGTTCTACATTATTATTTTTTACTGTGTTAGATAGATAAACCTAAGTCTAACTGTTATATGAATGTTAAATATTCAGTTTGTAAAATGTTAGAATCTAGTAGTCTCTTTAAATGATTGAAGAAATGTATTTGATTTAGAAAATTAATGTGTTAGAATGGAAATAATTTCTAGACTGTGTTTTTCCACGCCTGGAAAACCAAGTCGTACTCCAGCACAATTAGAATATCTTAAGTAGATTAAAGAAAATGATAAGAGATCGAATATAATAGATAGGGTTCTACATTTTGTAGATAGCAGAGTAATTTATTTCAGTATGTAAGTTATTATTAAAAGGAACAGTGTTCTGAGTATTTATGTTTATTGTTTTAACAAGCTTATCTATGTAAAAATATTGGAAAAGAAATAGCAGTACTACAATAGAGTTATAGTAAATATTTATACTGATACAATAAAAATTATATGAGCTACTGTAAGTATCTAAAACTAGGGTTTAACCAAACTTATATCTTTTAGCTTAAAACATATTATTTTACATATACTAGAATAGGATTTCGTTACAAATACTATTAATGAAGAAATAATCAAAGTTTAGAGTTAATGTTTTTAAACATTACATAACTCTGAATCTTTACTAATTAACAGAGCAATAAACAAATGGAAATTTTAAGTGTAAACAGTAAATAGAATGAAGCTAAGAATTTACCTATTCCAAGAATAATTATTTTCCAAACAAGCTCCAAGTCTGTGTAAGTTTCACCTGAGGGTCTAAACCCTAGTTCTATTTTCTTTCTTTTTACAAAAGTATTCTTTAAAACAGAATAAGCAAATTAAACTAAGAATACTGTAAGTATGTACTAGACTGGGTATAGTCTTATATCAAGAACATATAGTATTTTGATAAGCCTTTTATTTAAAAGAAAAGAAAACATCTTAACAAAATAAATAATTCCAATACTATTATAACAACGAGAAAGAAGTAACAGAAACCATCACATAATTAAGAAATTTTAAGAATATATTTACATAAGGGTCCCTTTACAGTAAACTCTAATATTCTATCCTAACTGAAAAATCATAAACATATAAAAATTTACCTTACGACTGAACTTACAGTCTTCACATTATCTTTATTTATTTATAAGAAAAATATTAAATCGAATAATTACCATTATTAACAGTCAAGCAAGGGAAGACTCAAATTACACAGAGTCATAATTTACAGGTTATAAAACTAATGTATAAACGAGACAGAGCTCGAACTTTAAAATCCTTTTTAAACCAAATGTATTACTTTGTCAGGCCGAAAGGCTTAAGACATAACAAATTTACTTCACCCAGCTCAAGGCCGGTGTACCCAGCATCGTGGCGAGGGTTCTAAAGGTCAAACTAACAATCAACCTATAAAACTTCATTATTGTAATAACTTTTATAAAACAATGTATATTTTATTAAAGTATTCGAAACAGAGAACCATTAAAACCATGAAGACAGGAGAACCTCCACATATTAAGAAATAGAGTTTATCATTACTTAGCCATAAGGTTGTAAACCTGTCAATAAGTCGAGAACAGTGAAATACAAGTCACGGCATCGAAGCCATAATCACCCTGCTACAGGCAAGGGTTTTTAACAACCAAAAAAAATACTAAATAACAACTGAGCTAAGCATTTTTAACACCGAAGGAACCGAGGTCATATTTCTTCTCCAACTGAAACCCTTTTCCCTAATCTATATAAGCAGGGAGTTGCCACATTATAACCAGGGCCCGTAGGTCTTGCTGTATATCCAAACATGGAGAGGGTTCTTCCAAGCGTAAGACGAACTGCAACCTGCAAGCAAACCCGAGGTTATAGTTAGAAACTGACTATTCTAAAAATAAAACTGTAACTGGAAATTTATAAAAATTATAAAATAAACTCTTTACCTGAAGGTGAAAGATTCAGGAGCTGAGGAGGATTTGAGCCCACACCACGAGTGGCACAACCCTCGTGCTCACCAGTGACAAAGGCGACAGGGCTCATAATACATCTACACCAATGATTGGAGTAGGAGTAAGCTTTAGCAATGGCCACAAAAGGAAACAACACTAAAAACTACTGACAGAGAACAACTACACGCACAGCAAAGTATTGCATGCAGAAGGAAAAACCAAGTGTGAGCTGTGAGTCTTGAAAACCACACACTAGAGTGGCAACATCTTTCTACACACAGACAATGGAGCTGGAGACGAGCACAAGCGAGCCCTCATGGCCGCCGTAAACCAGACAGTGCAAAGACCAAAACCCTCAATAAAGAACAAGAAGTAGGGTTGCGTGGTGAGATTTTAAGTTATGCAATGCACGGTGGTGAATGTTCCACATGCCCACTAAATTATTCAGTCCAAAATTGGTCGAATGATATAGTTTTCACTGCAATTGTCAGGACAACAAATTATTGTCAATAATTTAAACAATGACTATAATGATAATGTAATCTACAAAGTCAAAACGTATCATTTCATTGATAAATCATAAAATCAAGCTATGATAAAGAACGAGGTTTATATGGTATTGGTAAACCTTATATTATAAATCTTGGAATCTTCGTTGGTAATGAACCAAAACATATAGTGCATCGATATCCTTGTTTATGGAGATCTTATAATCCTTCTTAGTAAAACATGTTATGAAGAGATCAATAGTATAGTAAAAATTGTTGAACATGAGTTGATAGTACCACTAATAACCATTTCTTTTTATAACCATAAACGATTCATGTCTATGCTGTTAGAACTAGTTTATGCAAACACTAGTGGATAAGAAGCTAGTTTATAAATCATTATTGTGTAAATGAAAGTAAATAGTATTTACACCCTAGAACAACTCTTTCTGTTGAATGTAGTCTATAGTACTAAGAGTAAGATAAACTTCTTGAAACTACATGATAATTTGGTCTCCATAAGATACCAAAACTCTAAACGAATCAAACCAAGTTTAAATTAGACTTGGTAGTAAAGAATAGTAAAACTATTCAAGAATAAATATAGTATCACTTGTATTTAATTACGAGATGAAACTGTTGCAAGAATCTCATCCATCTTAAATGCCTACTTTGTTGTACTTTAGTTTGAGATTGCAGATATTGAAGTGGCTGATGATCAGTATGTATGACTGTTTCTTTTCCCATTATATAATGTTTCCACTTCTTCACACTCTATACTAAAGCATATAATTCTTTGTCATAAGTCGGATAGTTACTTACCACAATAGAGAACGTTTCTGAATGGTAACAGACTGGCTTCCTTCCTTGCATCAAAACAGCTCCCATGGCAAACCCGCTGGCATCTGTTTCGATCTCAAACAGCTGCTGCAAATCTAGCAACGTCAGAACTGGTGTTGTACTAATCCTTTCCTTCAAAGTGTCGAAGGCTCTCTGATGCTTGCCTCCCCACTGGAAAATTTCTTTAACGCTTGTCAACGCATGTAATGGAGCAGCAATGGAAGAAAATCCAGAAATGAATTTCCTCCAATACTGAACCGTGCCCAGAAAACTTCTGGTTTCAGTAACGATGTTAAGCCGTGGCCAGTTTACAATGATAGCAACCTTGGCTAGGTCCACTCGCAGGTGGCCTCCACCAATAATATGGCCCAGATATACTAAAGAAGTTTTAGCAACCTCACATTTAGACAATTTTACATATAGCTTCTCCTTCCTCATTACATCTAAAACTTTCTTCACATGTACAATGTGTTCCTCCCATGTTTTGCTAAACACCAGGATATCATCCAGATATACAATTACAAAATCATCAATGAATGGACGAAAGACATCATTCATGACCCGCATGAAAGTAGCAGGTGTGTTACAGAGCCCGAAAGGCATCACAAGCCATTCATACAAACCCTGTTTTGTTTTAAACGTTGTTTTCCAGGCATCATTTTCAGCAACCCGGATTTGATGATACCCACTACGCAGATCTAATTTTGTAAAGTAAGTTGCATGTTTCAACTGATCAATCAAATCATCAATGCGAGGAAGAGGATACATGTTTTTAATGGTGATTTTGTTAAGGGCCCTATAGTCAATGCACATCCTCCAAGACCCATCCTTCTTTGGAACCAAGACTATAGGAGAGCCACAAGGAGAAGTGCTTGGCCGGATGACCCCCTTCTCAATCAGCTCCTAAAATTGCTTCTTGATTTCCTCATTCTGCATTACAGACATCCGGTACATGGCTATGTTCGGGAGTGGCACATCCTGCTGCAAATGTATCTCATGCTGAATTTCTCTCTTTGGTGGCAACCCTTTCGGATCTCGAAATAAATCATCATACTCAGAAATAATTTCAATCAGTTCAGATTTATGTTTAGGATCACATCCCTCAAAATATTTAGAGATCTCATCATTTTTCACCTTAACCATCATTAACACAAAATTCTTGCTAGCATTTACCAGCCTCTTCATTTGTCCTGCAGAAACTATTGCTAGATTTGTTTTTGTCTTATGTGCTCGTACAATATATTCCACACCATCTTTAAAAATATGATACTTATTCTGCTCTCTATAAAAGACTACTTTTCGGTCATACAAATATGGAATCCCAAGTACAATTCCACAAATGTCAAGTGGTACTACATCCAATTCTATCTCATCCATAAACTTTTCAGTGATTACAAATTTCAAAACACATTTCTTTGTAACTTGCAATTGTGTATCATTAGTAACCCAACCAAGAGGATAGGGTTTTTCATGAGGCATAGTAACTAAATGCAATTTCTTAACCACTTCTTCTGATATCAGATTTACTTGTGAACCGCTATCAAACAATGTATCAATATTTGTGTGATTTGCAATGACACGAACATGGAACAATGCACTTCTATTTTTATCATTTTGCTTAGAAGTAGATGGCAGATTTGTACTTGCACTAGAACTTGATTTTGCATCAATGGGAAGTGAGATACTTTTATTCTTATCCTGGATTCCGACAACTGTAACCTTTGTTTCATCACCTGAGTCGGATCCCAAGTCTTGAATAATTGTTGCAGTAGCTTTTGCTTTGCCTTTATCTTTGTTTCCTCCGTACTTCTTTGGCCTTAACTCTGGATGAAGTTTCCAACATTTAGAGACATCATGTCCCTTCTGACAATGCGAACATGTAGGCTTTTCACCCTCTTTCTTAACAGTAGCCATCTTGTTTTTCCCCTTATATTTACCTTTCGATTTGCTGTCAAATTTAAAGGATTTCTTCACAAAAGTATCATTAGCATGCTTACCCCTAGCTTCTAAATGTGTAGCTTGAACACATACATCATCCAAGTTACCTGGGTTAAACATTAACAAAGTATGTCTCAAATAAGAATGCATGCCACCAATGTACTTAAGAAGAGTTTCCTGTGTATCTAATGAAACATTCAATGCAATAGCCCTCTTTCTGAATTCATGAGTATAATCTTGAATGCTTTGTCCTTTAGCTTGTCTAAACATTTGCCAACTCATGGTTAATTGTTGAATATGTCCTAAAGGATAAAATTGCTTCATTAATACTTCAATGAATTCATTCCAAACTGAAATAATTTTACCATTCTTTCGAAGATCTTGCTGAATCTTGTTCTCCCACCAAGTAAGAGCGATACCACTCATTCTCAAAGTAGCCAATTGAATCCTGGAAGGGTCATCATTAATGCCCTGCACCCTGCAATATACTTCAAGTTGCTTGATCCAATTGTCTAACTTTTCAGCATCTAAATCTCCATTATAAATTGGCAATTCGAATTTAACATCCAATTTGAAATAAGGCATATTAGGACTTGCATTAGCATTATGTGAATGAGAAGCATGAGAAGAAGAGAAAGTTTGATTAGTTTCAGGAGGATCACCATTACCTCCTACTCCTTTACCCTTTTCTTCCTTCTTCACTTCTGCATCTTTGGATGAAGATCCTTCTTCTTTCTTCTTCCTTTCTGCTCACTCATCGAGTAGAATTTCCATCATGGCTTTCATGCTGATAAAAGCCTCCAAAAACTCAGTTTCAAAAATAACAGGTTTTCCCCGTTTCATATGTCCTTCTTCTTCCCCTCGTGGAGAAGACATGGCTCTTGAGAATGTTCTCCTTGAGCCAATATCAGGGTTTCCTTCGATTAATTCTCCTTCACCAAGCTTTAACCTGGACCTGGTAAGCATTCACAAACTTGCACAAGCAGTTAACCTACTCTGATACCATAATATGATCCGTCGGACCTCAACTTAAGTGCATTAAAATTTTGTAAAGATTGTATTTATCAGTTTGTTTAATTCATGGAATAGCATTGACAGAAATTAAATGCTTAAACAGAAATGAAAAGAAAAACTGATAAACAAATGTGGGAAAAACAAACACATAATCAGAGAGTCACAAACAGAAGTTGATAACAGAGTTCACCCCCTTCACTGGGCTACGTCTCCGGGTCCCTCTCCAATGGGTACCGATCCAATTAATCTCTTTAAAATGGTACAAAATGGTTCTGGAATCAACTTCAACAACTGTAAACAGAATGTTGTACAAAGTCTTCAAGACCTCTCTTTTGGAAAATTACAATTACCCTTCAAAAGGCAAAGAAAGCTAAAGTATAACAAAGAATGTCGACTTCCACCAAAACAGCCTCTATTTCACCGCAAAACTCTCCTCATAACAGAAACACGATGCTCTGTGCTCTAAACCCATCTGCCTCTCAATGTGGCCAGAATTGCCTTTATAAAAGCGTTCAGTCCCCGGATAAGTAACGGTTCAACTCGTTTTATCATCGCAGCTGTTATCTTCTTCATTTCCGTTACAACCCTAAACTAAAACTGAACCACGTAATCCTGCCAAATCGTCGCACAAGCATTATGTTACCACAACGTTCCATATCCCTGAAACATTGCAAAAGGCTGTTCATATGCTATACTCTTAACCTGCCAAATGTTACCATTTAATGTGACATTGCAACCGCCACCCAATATAACGTAACCGCCAACTAACCACGCACCCAATGCAATAAACATTCGATGTTACCATCTTATCTGCGGGGCTTGCCACAAATGTCGTAGCATCCACAACGTCGCAGAATCCTCAAACGTCACAGCATATAACTGATCTCCCCAACGTCGCGGCATCCACAAACGTCGCAGCATATAACTAAGCTCCCCAACGTCGCGGCATCCACAAACGTCGCAGCATATAACTAAGCATCCACAACGTCGCAGCATCCTCAAACGTCACAGCATATAACTAAGCTCCACAACATCGCAGCATCCTTAAACATCACAGCATACGTGACCGCGTGGGATTTTCATGAACCAGACGATGTTCCACTTGGCGGTGCGCAAGCTGCGCGGCCCATGCTATAACTGCGTGGCTAAAACTGCGCGGGCTATGCTATAATTGTGTGGCTATAACTGCACGGGCTATGCTATAACTGCATGGCTATAACTGTGCGGTGTTTAGCATATGAGTTAAAACATAGATTAATAACCATTGTACCATATTGGATCAGTGTAATTTTTTAAGATGAATAATCCACCGGATCAGGATTTATAACATAAGGAGGACCATTGTAACCCAAAGGGATCAACCCAAATCAGAGAGAGGTAAGGTTTAAGCTTCATCATGGAGAATTAACTTGAATTAGAGGAGTGGTGGCTTAGTGAAAAGATTCCCTTTCCTAAATTAGCACCATGAGGAGGAGTTACCCAAAAACTAAGGAGTGGAGCCATGAAGAGCACATGGAGGCACACTAATGCATAAAGGGGGTTACAAAACATCAAGGAGGTTGAAGAGGTGAGAGAGGGCATCCAATAGGGTCATAAATATCATGGAAGCACAAAAATAGGATCATCAATGCATGGTGTAAGAGTGGAAGCTAGAAAATAGCTTACAACCCCTAAAAACTAGGAAAATGGATCATAAATGACCATAAACACATAAATGTTAGGGAATATTTTCCCAAAGAGGGTTCCCTAGGCAAGAGGGGCCCACTAAGGCGTGCACAATATTCAATATTAACTCCATAGTCCATAATTATTGAGAATAGGGTTCGTTGTACAAGGTTTGGGTGACCAACATTATTAATCTCACCAAGGTGCAAATATTAATTGGGATGGACAAAGTTAAGTCAACAACAAGGTATAAGGTGCTAGGTATGTCCCCATTCTCCCTCATTTTTTGGAATCCATGGTCCCCCATACTCGTTTAGTTTCCTTTGTTGAGCCAGTTGTTCATTTAATCAATCATTAACAACATTCAAAGATAACCGAGATTCTAGTAATAACATTAACATTAATAATAGCGCCAAAGTATAAAGTCATGTTATCAAACATTAATAATAAGTCCTTAATTAAATTAATCATGAAAGGAGCATAATTCCATAATCATACAAAACATCATAAGTCCATAATGCAAGAGAACATAAGTCACATGAAGGATCATAAGTCTGGGGTGTAACAACTGGGGTATTACAAATAAGCAAGTTGATTTAATGGCTAACAGAGGAGTTTTATTAGATTATGGAGAGCTTGTCTGTAATGAAGAAAGGAAAGGAATAAGTTGGATCCCCTGAACTAGAGTTTATCACCAAAAAAGAATCAGTCTCAATCACATTTTGCAGGTATGCATTACACAGTAAATGGCAAGTATTCTCGGACAACAACTCTAATGATAACGCAGGTAATCTAATCTTGTAGTCTTGTCACCACCATTTCATAGCTGCAAGCAATATCTAAGTGTTTCAATAGAAACACTACTGCTCTTGTAAATTGGTCTCCACTGCTACACATGCATAGAGGAAGAAATCGGATTTCCAATACAAAAATGATTACCAGCTCATCTGAAAACAAGAAAGATAATCGCAATCTTGAAGGGTTGGCTCGCTACCTGGTTGGAGGGAAAATTGACATCCTATGTCAAGATAAATCAGTGCTTGGACATGTAATATACAAAGTGTCTTCCTTGAGATCGAAGGTAGTGCAAGTAATCGGAGGTCAAACTTGAGGTCGATGGGGCAGGAGAAGGTGAAATGGAACGCGTGTGGAGAATGGAGTTGCCCATGCACTGACAACAATTTAAAAATCAACTTTTTAATACCCAGCAGGTGTCAAAAGAATGTGAGAACAACAACGGGCATCCTTGGCATCTTGGCATCTTAGTTATCGGGCTTCAACATGAAGTGAGTTTGTACTTGGGAATGGTACTTGGGCATCAACAAGATGTGTTTTGGAGCTTGAGTGAGATGAAGGATAGGCATATTTGGAGGAGGAGAGAAGTTATCAGACTGCAGATAGAAAACATTCAAAAAGTAGTTCTTGGTTTCATTATTAAAGCAACTTATAAGTAAGACGGGATACTGGTAGAAGGGTGCATAGTTTTAATCTCTCTTATTAGCTTTTATAATGTCTTGTTTTTGTTTATTGCTTCTTGGTCAATTTGTAAGAAGGTGTAACTTCCCTAGAGTAGGGTTCTTTTGGGATAGCTACAGATACAATGAATATGAGCAAGGAGTTTTGGATGCTGCCCTCATGTGGGAGTAATCCATCTTTTGTGTGTTGTAACCTCGTTTTATCCTTTTTTAATACAAAATCTCTCAACCGTTTCTGTAAAAAAATGAACTTTGCATAAAATTGATTGCAAACTAATAGCAATATAATGAGACAATGTCTAATGTTTTATGGATGATTGTCATTGATATTCATGCATGTCATTGATTCACTAACTTGTCAATTATTTTAATAATAATAACTAGTGATTTTAATATTACTACTTTGGATATTCCAGTCCCTCTCATGGACACACGGATCCAAGGCATTAAATATATTTTCCAATGTCGAGAAGTCCACCATTAACTCCAAAATAAGAGCTCAAGTTGATTAGCCAATAATATCCAAAATAAAATGGATTAAAATATTATAAGAAAAAAAAACAATTTAATGTAAATACTTATAAAAATTTGTGAAAATTTTTAATCAACGATAAAAGTAATTGCACCAAGAGAAGCGATGTGCTCTCCAACCTAGCATAGGGGAGATCCTGTCATGTTAGTCACGTTATGCTAACCGACATAAATAAAAAATATTATATATATATATATATATATCAACTAAAAAAATAAAAATAAAACAAACAAAACTTGAATAAATCCATTTAAAACAAGTATCTATCAAGTACCGAGAGAGATCTAAATGGTAAAAAAATGTACACCTCAAGAAATTGGATCCCTCTCAATACTTGATAAATCCGACTTTAAAATTGATCTATACTAATTTACATTCAACACAAATCAAACACAATATGCACCATAGATATAATAATAATAACAATAGTGTAGCATTTTTATTCAATTTAAAAGCATAAGGAGGAAAAAGTAATACCCTTTTCAACCTTTTCAACCATGTCTCTATCAAATCTAATGATTCTGATAATGACTATGAGCATGATCCTCATTTATCTGTATGCAAAGGAATTGCTAAGTCTAAGAGGAGGCAGCCTAAACCCATTAAAAAGACTAACCCGATTCTAATGACTCTGGGGGAAGACGTGCCTTTAAATGATATAGTTCTCACTAATGCTTTGAATTTGGTTGGGAGGTTTGGAAGGCGTAATTATAATGCTGAATCTTTGCATGGGTGGGATGTAAAGGCTTGGAATGAGATTATCCACACTAGTTCTGAGATTTTTATGCTTCCTAGGGGATGGATTGCTTTTAAATTTTCTACAGCTGATGATGCTGATAAGATCTTGGCTGGTGTTTGGAAATGGGATAATGTTGGCCTCCTGATCAAAAGATGGACTCCTTTATTTGACCCGCGGAAGGAAAGGTATGACCAAGTTCCTATTTGGGTTAAACTTCCACATTTACCCTTTGAATACTGGTCTGCTGATTTCTTCAAACTTGTTGGGAACACTTTGGGTACCCACTTGGAAACTGATTTTACTTATTTACACTCAGGGGTTTGTTGTATAGGCCGGGTTCTTGTACTGCTAGACTTTCGTTTGGGATTACCTGCTGAACTGGTAATTAAAAAGGGTAATAGTGACTTCATTCATCCACTGGATTATTTAGGAATTCCTTTTCGATGTTTTAGATGTCATGGGTTTGGACATATGGCTAATGAATGCTCTCTTCCATTTAATAAACATTCTTCTTCCAAGATTTGGAGAGTCAAAAAAGGTGGGTTAGCTTCTGCAAAGGCTGATCTGCCTATGGAGGAGATTCTGGATGTGCATTCTGTTTCATCTGCAACTGAACCTCTTGCCAATCTTAATTCGTTGAGCATGTCCAATTTTTTGAATGATCTTGCTATTTTTCCCTCATTAAACCTTATCCCTGAGGCCTTATCTCCTACTGTTCTGAATTTATGTTTGAAGAATTTGGGTTTCGTATCTTCTTGTAAGGCCTCTCATGTTCTTAGCAAGGGATACTATCTTCGCTCATGCTCGAAAATTGTCCAAGAGATTTCTAGGCCTGCCAAAGTTAAACCCGGGAATCATGAAGTAGATACAGGACTGATTGAAGCTGTTAATGATACACATTATGTGATGAGGGGTAATGGGGCGGTTAGAGCAATTGCCCTTAATAAGGTTTCCTTATGATCATCATGACCTTAAATGTTAGGGGTTTGGCTAGTTTTTCCAAGAAACTAGCGGTATCTAGACTTATCGAGCAACATGAGGCAGATGTTATTTTTATTCAAGAATCTATGATTGAGGGATGTGTACTGGTTCAAGAGTTGGAACTTTTGATTCATGGTTGGAAGTTCATTTCGGTGGATGCAAAGGGCAGATCGGGTGGACTTATTCTGGGCTGGAAGTCTGGCAATTTTCTTTTTCAGAATGCTTGGGCTATGAAAGCAGGTTTATGTGCAGTTTTATTTTCTTATGATTTACAAAAGGAAATATCCTTTGTTAATCTTTATGCGCCCTATTTGTATAGGGAATATTTTTGGAATAATTTGATCAAGATGGACTGTTTCTTGTCTCCTTTTTTAGTTTTTGGGGGAGATCTTAATTTCTCCTTGGGTCTTTCTAAAATCTGGGGGGTTAATGCTCAAGCAAATCCTTTAACCAATTTTTTTCATAATTTGTTGGAAAGATTGGGGTTGGTTGACATCAATCCTTTGGTTGCTATTCCTACCTAGAGTAATCGTAGAGTTGACTCTGAGGGTATTAGTAAACGTTTGGATCGTCTATTAGTTTCGGCTGATTTCTTACATTGTGATTTCCTTCTTAAACAATGGATTGGGTGTGGAAGTATTTCTGATCATCAACCTGTCTTCATGCAAATTTCTTCTCAGTCTCCGAAGGCCCATAGTCCGTTCAAGTTTAATGCAGGATGGCTGGATCATATTGATTTGGTTGAAGATTTAAAAGTTTCTTGGGTTCCCTTTGATGCTAGGTCTGCTTTATCTCCGGCTTCACAATTTAGTGAGAATATTAAACGGATTAAAGCAATCTCTACTAAGTGGTCATTGAATATTAAAGCTCAGAACATTAAATATTTGGTTGAAATTGAATTTGAGTTGAAAAGATTTCATGATAGGCATATTCTTGGATTTTCTTCAGTGGTTGATAAAGATTTACTGATTGAGATTGAATCTCGTAAGAGTGTTATTCTTCTTTTTTGGGAAAAGGAGGCTCGTCAGAAAAGTAGGGCGTTATGGTTGAGCTGTGGTGATGAAAATACTCCTTTTTTTCACAAATTTGTTGCTCATAGGAAATGTCGCAATTCTATTTGGAAACTTTTTGATGACTCTGGAAATCCTGTGGAAGGGTCCGAGGCTATAGCTGAAGCTGGGATTCAGCATTTTGAAATCCTTTTTAAAGAAGAAGCTGACCTTCATCTTCCAGAGATTGTTCAAAGTGCTGGACATTTTCCATCTTCTGTATCAGAGGATGAAAATGCTGAGCTTATGCAAGCTATTACTCTTAATGATATCAAGCATATTTTATCCATCAGTAAAAACGATAAGAGTCCTGGACCGGATGGTATTCCTGTTGAGGTGTATAGATGTTTGTTTGATGTTTTGGGTGAAGACCTCCTAAGAGTCATTGAATTGTCCAGGATCAGTGGAAAGATTCCAGGTGTTTTTAATTCTACCTTTCTTGCTCTTATCCCTAAGATTGATAGCCCTTTATCTTTTGAGGATTTTAGGCCTATTTCTCTGTGTAATTTTGTATACAAAATTATTGGTAAGATTATCTCAATCAGAATCAGAAAGGTTTTGGGTAGATATATTTCTGGTGAACAGTTTGGATTTTTGCCGGGAAGGCAGATTCATGATGCTGTAGGTGTCATTCAGGAAGGTATGCACACTATGCATGTTAAATCCTTAAAAGCTGTTATGATAAAGATCGATCTTTCTAAAGCCTATAATCGAGTCAGCTGGGTCTATCTCCGGGTTATCCTTGCAAAAATGGGTTTTGCAGGAAACTTTATTGCGTGGGTTATGAGCAGTCTATCTTCTGTTTCTTTTTCTCTGCTCATCAATGGTGTTGCTACCAATTTTTTTAAATCTGGTAGGGGACTTAGACAGGGGTGTCCTTTGGCACCACTTATGTTTCTTATTGTGGTTGAAGGCCTTGGGAGGGCTATTCTTCATGCTCAACTTAATGAGACTTACCATGGTTTATCTTTTGGTAATAATACAGTTTTAACTCATGTTCTCTTTGTGGATGACGTTGTCATGGTTAATTGATGGCTCTGAACAATCTCTATCTACTCTTTATGGGATTTTAATGCATTTCTGCAAGGCATCTGGGATGCAAATAAATGATAATAAATCTTCTTTATACTTCTCCTGTATGGAAGATTCTGAAGTTATTACCCTGCGGAATATTTTCAGCTTCTCTGTTGATAGAATTGAACATGGCATGAAGTACCTTGGTTTTCATCTTAAACCATGCAGATATCTTATTAGGGACTGGGATTGGCTGATTATTAAAGTTGAACAAAGGATTCAGAATTGGAGTTTCCATTGGATGTCTAAAGGAGGAAAGCTGATTTTGATTAAAGTTGTTTTAGAGGCCATTCCAGTTTATTGGATGCATTTTTGGGTACCTTTGGGTGTAATTGATCAAATCAGAAAGCGTTGTTTTAATTTTCTTTGGGCTGGTAATCAGAACTCTTCAGGTTTACCCTGGATGTCTTGGAAGTTTCTTGCTTTGCCTAAATCTTTGGGTGGCTGGGGACTTAAAGTCCCTGTATTATTTGCCAAGGCTCTTGCAGCAAAAAATGTCTGGAATATCATTCATGGTTCGGGTTTATGGGTTAAGATAGCAATACAGAAATATATTTATCCATTGAATATTCTGGATGGATAAGATCTACTGTTAAAAAGAAAAAGAATATTTCTATTTGCTGGAAGGCTGTTATATGGGCTTTCGATCTCATTGGAAATTTTTTGGTCTGGAAAATTGGCACTGGCAATGCTGTTCGTATCGGTTTAGATCCATGGTCTGGCTGTAAATGGTGACATACCCTTCCTATTCCTATGATAGAAAGATTACATTTGTCTGGTTTTCATTTTCTTTCTGATATTGGAATTCTAGGCTCTGTTTTGATGTCTCAAAAATGGTTATCTGCAGATTCCATTGGATTTACTGACCCTCATGAGATTGCTGCTTGGAATGGATATACTGCCATTCTCAAGTCTAGCCATGTTAGACTTTCTGATGCAGAGGATTGTCTTATCTGGAATCTATCTAAAACAGGCAAATACTCTCCTAAAGAGGGTTATGCTGAGCTTATTAATTGTAAAGTGGAATCGGTCTGGTGGTGGAAGGTCTTATGGAAGATGAAGTGTCCCCTAAAATCAAAAGTCTTTAGTTGGTTTCTACTTTCTGGTAAAGCTTTGACTTGGGATGTTCTTTGCTTAAGGGGAAGAGAAGGTCCTGGAAGATGCTTTTTATGCAAACAGAGTTGTGAATCCAATTTTCACATTGCAGTAGAATGTCCTTTTACTCTAGCTGTTTGGTCAAGCTTGGAGGATCATTTGAAATGAATAACTTATGGTATGGAGAATCTTTGTCTGTTTGTCTTAAAAACTGGTGTTTCCTACCATAAGTGACACTTATTAAATCCCTACCTATCATTGTTCTCTAGTTTATTTGGAAAGCAAGAAATCGATCATGTTTTGAGGATCTTGTCACATCTCCTGCACAGGTATCAAGTTATAGCTTGGGTTTGTTGAAGAACTTTCCACAGTCCTCATTTGTTGTTTCTATCAGAACAATTTTTGTGGAAGAAATTGATAAAACTTATGCCTGGGGTTATTTTGATGGATCGGCAGCTGGGGACCCAATGATTTGTGGGGTTGGAGGTATTTTGTTCATATCTGACAGTCATTATGTTTCTTTCAAAGCAGGTTTAGGCTTGGGTACTAATAATTATGCAGAATTATGTGCACTTAAGCTTCTCCTTCGGCTGACTCGGAAACATAACTTGGACAAAATTCAGGTTTTTGGGGATTCCCAGTTAGTTATCAATTGGGCTTCAGGTAAGTATCGATTATTAAATCTTGAACTAGCAATGATTCTTCAAGATGTTAACTGTTTAGTTGACAGCCTTGATTATGTGTCTTTCAAACACATTTATAGGGAACGAAATTTCAAAGCAGATTTATTGGCTAAAGCAAGTGGTAGCATTCTTGAAGGTTCTTGGGTTACATATGAACAGAGAGGGGCAGAAATTGTGGAAACTTTTTAGGTTTTCTAAGTTCTGTGTGATCTGTTCTTCAGTTTGCTAGTTTATGATGAAGGCTTCTGCATTCTGTGTTTTGTCTTTTCTGAACACTTTTCTGGTTATTCTTGGAGATATTTTTGCTTGGGCACTTTTGATCTACCTGATATGTGGCTCCCAACTTTGATACTTTGATACATGATCTACCTGATATGTGGCTCCCATGATACTTTGATACATGATGCTTTGGTTGAACTTTATTTGATCCATATTCTGGTAATATCAAGCAATCAAACTAAGAGCATGATCTGCGGGCTGATGGCCTCTTTGTTCTGGCGCTGATATATGGGCTGATGGCATCTGTTTTTTGGTGCTGAAATGGATATGATTTTTTTGGATGGTCTGGGATTGGCCATTTTTTAGCTACTGATTTTTTATCAGTTTTGAATTTACACATTTAGAGACTTTTTCAGCCAGCTAGTTATGCTCTGGTCTGTTTTGCTTGTGATTACCATCCGATTCATAATCTGACCTGAGTGATCAGGAATGATGAAAAAAGTCTGCTATGATCAGACTTATTTTTATGTTGCATAGCTGTTTCTTTTATTGAACCATTTCTGCTGATAAGTAATGTTTAAACATTATGATATGATAATGGTTTTTGTGCTCTTCCTGAGGCAAGTAACTGATTGTAATGACAACTTCTTAGTTGGTTTTTTGTATAATGGACTTTGAGGGCCATCTATTGAATGTGAATAAAATATTTACGAATTTTTTCTTTGGAAAAAAAAAATATCAAATGTAATGGATGAATGAAATAAGAATGAATTTACAAAACTAGCTTTTGAAAAGCGGAAGAGGCGCCATGAAAACGTGAATCCACAATTGATCTAAAGATTTGATAGTCCCTTCAAAGGATGTCATACTCTAACATTCCACATCAACAAAGACATCGCGTTTAAAAAGTTCTACAATTATAAAAGTATGAAGCCTATTCTTGTCACATAACTATTAATTCATTATCATTATTTAATATTTAATGGATAACCCATTATCAGTTCAACGTGATATATGAATAAACGTTAATGGCATTGCCATTTATGTATATAAAGTCCACCGTGGTCGGCATTTTTTTTTTAATTCTCATAATAAGGAGTTTCCTTTTAATGGTTGGAATCCAATAATTTAAAATTTAAAATTTATAGGTTTAAATTTAAAAAATTTTATTATAAAAATAATTTGTTTTTAAATATTTTTACTGTATTTAGATTATATAATCTAAACAACATATATTTGTGGTTTTAACAATTCTAGTTAGATTTCGAATAAAAATAACAAAAAATGATGTTAAAAAATGGTCCAAATTATTGAGATGAGGCTACTTTGGATGAGTTAAGTTATATGTAACTTTGGAACTACATTACACAACCAAAACAAATTCGTGCATCACACAACCAATATTTGCCTCTCAAAACATTTCATGGAACTACATTATATGCATCTATACTATAATAATCAAATATGCTTTGCCCAAAAATATTTATTTATAATATACTTCTTTTAATGTAATTTTTTTTCTTTATCTTTAACCATTATAATATATCCCACACATTTAACGCTTATATTAGTTTCAACAAAAGAATGTATCCCACACATTTAACACTTATATTAGTTTCAACAAAAGAATGAGTTAAAAAGTAAACAATCATAACTTATTTAGTAACATTTAACACTTATATTAGTTTCAACAAAAGAATGAGTTAAAAAGTAAATAATCATAACAGATTTATATGAGATTTATCCTGCCTCCATGCAGATCCTAACATTCAATACATGAACACTCAAACAACCAATCAGCCATCATTGCACATATACCAAATAAAATAATGCAATGAAAACATAACATAAGAGGAATACTTATCTCAAAATATGGGAAACTGGCTGCAGTAGGACAACTTTCCTCCCAACCGTAGAAACTGTCAAGCCTTCCTCGCTTGAACAGGTCACCCTCGAGATGAGACCATGGATCCACAGGTAGAGTCTCGCTTAGTCTCACTACTCTTGAAACTACCTCTTTCGAGAGACAATGCTTCCCACTACTACTTTCATGTCTGTCTCCACTACCTATGGGATGTGACCTAGCTCGCCATTCCCATTTCCTGGATTTCTATGTGAGAACCTGGACTAGTAGAGTGATATAATGGAAGCAATGGGAACAAATAGACTCACTCTAAGTCTCAACAAAGTCTCAATAATATCAACATTCCCAACACAGTTAGATAGCATAAATCACATGGTCTAAAGCTCAATATTAACTTCAACAAGGAGATGGCATATGGATTTATAGCATAAGGAGGACCACTGTAACCCAAAGGGATCAACCCAAATTAGAGAGAGGTAAGTTTTAAGCTTCATCATGGAGAATTAACTTGAATTAGAGGAGTGGTGGCTTAGTGAAAAGATTCTCTTTCCTGAATTAGCACCATGAGGAGGAGTTACCCAAAAACTAAGGAGTGGAGCCATGAAGAGCACATGGAGGCACACTAATGCATAAAGGGGGTTACAAAACATCAAGGAGGTCGAATAGGTGAGAGAGGGCATCCAATAGGATCATAAATATCATGGAAGCACAAAAATAGGATCATCAATGCATGGTGTAAGAGTGGAAGCTAGAAAATAGCTTACAACCCCTAAAAACTAGGAAAATGGATCATAAATGACCACAAACACATAAATGTTAGGGAATATTTTCCCAAAGAGGGTTCCCTAGGCAAAAGGGGCCCACTAAGGCGTGCACAATATTTAATATTAACTTTGTAGTCCATAATTATTGAGAATAGGATTCGTTGTACAAGGTTTGGGTGACCAACATTATTAATCTCATCAAGGTGCAAATATTAATTGGGATGGACAAAGTTAAGTCAACAACAAGTTATAAGGTGCTAGGGATGTCCCCATTCTCCCTCACTTTTTGGAATCCATGGTCCCCCATACTTGTTTAGTTTCCTTTGTTGAGCCAGTTGTTCATTTAATCAACCATTAACAACATTCAAAGATAACCGAGATTCTAGTAATAACATTAACATTAATAATAGCGCCAAAGTATAAAGTCATGTTATCAAACATTAATAATAAGTCCTTAATTAAATTAATCATGAAAAGGATCATAATTCCACAATCATATAAAACATCATAAGTCCATAATGCAAGAGAACATAAGTCACATGAAGGATCATAAGTCTATAATGCAAGAGAACATAAGTCACATGAAGGATCATAAGTCAGGGGTTTAACAACTGGGGTATTACAAATAAGCAGGTTGATTTAATGGCTAACATAGGAGTTTTATTAGATTATGGAGAGCTTGTCTGTAATGAAGAAAGGAAATGAATAAGTTGGATCCCCTGAACTAGAGTTT
This sequence comes from Pseudotsuga menziesii, assembly GCA_001517045.1. Lineage (NCBI taxonomy): Eukaryota > Viridiplantae > Streptophyta > Pinopsida > Pinales > Pinaceae > Pseudotsuga > Pseudotsuga menziesii. Next base: position 425,796 of record LPNX010212312.1, on the reverse strand, counting down.
ATCACCAAAAAAGAATCAGTCTCAATCACATTTTGCAGGTATGCATTACACAGTAAATGGCAAGTATTCTCGGACAACAACTCTAATGATAACGCAGGTAATCTAATCATGTAGTCTTGTCACCACCGTTTCACAGCTGCAGGAAATATCTAATTGTTTCAATAGCAACACTGCTACTCTTGTAAACTGGTCTCCACTGCTACACATGCACAGAGGAAGAAATCAGATTTCCAATACAAAAACAATTACCACCTCATCTGAAAACAAGAAGGATAATCACAATCTTGAAGGGTTGGCTCGCTACCTGGCTGGAAGGAAAATTGACATCCTATGTCAAGATAAATCAGTGCTTGGACATGTAATATGCAAAGTGTCTTCCTTGAGATCGAAGGAGGGGCAATTAATCGGAGGTCAAACTTAAGGTCGGTGGGGCAGGAGAAGGTGAAATGGAACACGTCTGGAGAATGGAGTTGCCCATGCGCTAAAAACAATTTAAAAATCAAGTTTTTTAATACCCAGCAGGTGTCAAAAGAATGTGAGAACAACAACGAGCATCCTTGGTATCTTGGTATCTTGGTTGTCGGGTTTCAACATGAAGTGAGTTTGTACTTGGGAATGGTACTTGGGCATCAACATGATTTGTTTTGGAGCTTGAGTGAGATGAAGGATGGGCAGATTTGGAGGAGGAGAGAAGTTATCAGACTGCAGATAGAAAACATTCAAAAAGTAGTTCTTGGTTTCATTATTAAAGCAACTTATAAGTATGACGGGATACTGGCAGAAGGGTGCATAGTTTTAATCTCTCTTATTAGCTTTTATAATGTCTTGTTTTTGTTTATTGCTTCTTGGTAAATTTGTAAGAAGGTGTAACTTCTCTAGAGTAGGGTCTTTCGGGATAGCTACAAATACGAGAAAGATGAGCAAGGAGTTTTGGATGCTGCCCTCCTGTGGGAGCAATCCATCTTCTGTGTGTTGTAAACTCGTTTTATCCTTTTTTTAATACAAAATCTCTCAACCGTTTCTGTAAAAAAAAATGAACTTTGCATAAAATTGATTGCAAACTAATAGCAATATAATGAGACAATATCTAATGTTTTATGGATGATTGTCATTGATATTCATGCATGTCATTGATTCACTAACTTGTCAATTATTTTAATAATAATAACTAGTGATTTTAATATTACTACTTTGGATATTCCAGTCCCTCTCATGGACACACGGATCCAAGGAATTAAATATATTTTCCAATGTCGAGAAGTCCACCATTAACTCGAAAATAAGAGCTCAAGTTGATTAGCCAATAATATCCAAAATAAAATGGATTAAAATATTATAAGAAAAAAAATTAATGTAAATAATTATAAAAAATTTCAAGTCAACGATAAAAGTAATTGCACCAAGAGAAGCGAGGTGCTCTCCAACCTAGCATAGGGGAGATCCTGTCACGTTAGTCACGTTATGCTAGCCGACATAAATAAATAAATAAATTAAAAAAAAAAAAATAATAATAAAAAAATAAAAAAAATAAAAAAAAAAAAATATATATATATATATATATATATATCGACTAAAAAAACAAACAAACAAAACTTGAATAAATCCATTTAAAACTAGTATCTATCAAGTACCGAGAGAGATCCAAATGGTAAAAAAATGTACACCTCAAAAAATTGGATCCCTCTCGATACTTGATAAATCCATCTTTAAAATTGATCTATACTAATTTACATTCAACACAAATCAAACACAATATACACCATAGGTATAATAATAATAACAACAATATAGTATTTTTATTCAATTTTTTTTCCAGGGGAAAATATATGTTCCTTGCTATTTCATTGAAATCAAAGGGAACAATAAGTACATCTTCAGCTTGTGTTGAGCTCAAAGTCTAAGCATATCAATATCAAATATATCGGTAGTAGAAGTGACAGCTAAGTTCAAAGGGAGGGCATCAACACAATGATCCTCAGATACAAAATCAATCAGTGAACCATAAAGTTCAAGCTTCATAGAGACAAGCTGGGAGACTCCATCCAATCACTGCTCTTCATAAATATAGAGGGTTCATATAAGTACTATGTTAGCTGATCCAAAGAATCTATAAACCAAGTAGAGCTGAAAAAATGCTCATCCAAAGCACATCCAAAGGATGTCAAAATATAACTCCAGCATGAAAGGAAAGTGCATAGGGCTAAAATAGATAGAAAGAGCCCTGATGAATACAATCACCATTGGTGAATTCCAATAAATGAAGCTGGCCCGAATCCAGTGTTAAAGCTTCTTTGGATCAGCTGTCAGCAGATGTATTGTGCTCTCTATAAATATGAATAGTCAAGAGGTGGATGAAGTGGGTCTCCAGCTCTCTAATGAGTTGACACCATCCATCTAGAGTGAGTAATGAAAGTGTTGATTGATGATTGAACCAATTGATTATGGCAGCTGAATCACCATGAATATGTAGATGGGGGAGACTCGTGCTTTTAGCACAATATAAAAGTGTCCATAAGGCCAACAATTCAGATCTGGTGTTTATGCTATGGCCTACTCCCAGTTTGAAGCAAAAATGGTGATCATTACTGAGCATTAGCTGAACACCAACACCTCCCTTGTTCTTAGCAGAGGCACCATCAAAGAAGCCAGCTGGGAAGGTCAAAGTAGGTGCAGGCCCGATATTCCTCCTAGATAGATTATGCTGAGTACTGACAGGAAAGAGGAGGAGATGATTCTTGATGGATAGTGCAGTAGTAGTAACATCAGGCTTCTTATCTTCAAAAATACAATGGTTCCCAGCCAGCTAAATGTGCCAGATAAGAAAAAAAGGAAGATACATCAGAGTTTTCCTTCTGCTGATCCAGTTTTATACATTGAATGCAAAGGAGGATTCCTTCCAGAAATGAGGAATGTTAAGATTAACTCTAATGAAACCAATAATCTTCTTCATGAAGCTGCAGTACTGAAAAAGATGTTCCACTGACTCTGAGGCAAATCTACAAAGACAGCACCAATATGGACCAGTCCATCCTTTTATGATCGGATTATCATAAGTATTAATTTTATTTCGAAGGCTGAGCCAGCTGAAGCATATGATCTTGAGTGGAATATGGAATTTCCAGATCATGCTTAGATCACCTTCGGGTCTATCAGAGACAATGGTATTTGCAATGAAATCATACATCAGATTGGCTTTAACCGTACCCGAAGTCTTGTTATACAACCAAACCAATGTATTAGAGTTGTTGTTGATGCGTATTCCACCATGCATCAAGCCTTTTATATAATTAGACCAGGCATCCTTCCAATGTCCAGCAAGCTCAAGATCATCTACGGAGATCTAGTAATCTGAATATGTACAGGCCACACCTCTATTGAGAGCATCAGCAAGTGTAACAATGCCATAATCCTCCAAATATAAACGAAGACCTTAAGGAAGAGTGTAATCAGATGATACACCTACTATGGGGTCGAGGCCGATTTTTAAATGCTTGCCATTGCCAATTTTCCAACCAAGGCACCTAGTAATCCAGGACATGGCTCGGATGAACCCATTCCACATATGGGAGGTACCCTGTACTTTGAATGATTGTTGTTTGAGCCACACATCCACAGGAAGATTCTTGAGATATTTACTTTTAATAATAAGTGACCACAACCTAGTACCATTCAGCACAAGCCAGAGACTTTTGGTTCTTAATTCCAAGCTGAACCACTCAAGATTTTTTATGTTCCAACCCCGAAGAGTGTAGGGTCTGGAGATGGTAGACCAATCAACAAGATGATATCTCTGTTTTCCTTGAGAGCAGCCCCATAAAAAGTTAAAGATATGTCTCCTGATATAATTTAGTGTAGTACTGGGCATACAAGCAAGTGTGAGACAGTAAATAGCGAGACCAGTCAAGACAGATTTGACCAGTACCAATCTGCCACCCAGAGATAGGAGCTTATAAGTCCAGTTGTTCAATATTTTTTCAAACTTCAATAAAAACCATCTCCAGTCCTTGATACCATACCCCAAGGGATTGAGGTGATATCCCAGATATTTAAAACCAGCTAAGATGGGTTCCATCTTATAGGGCATAATGTTGGAGATTTGGTGCCTGATGGCTTCATCAATGTTATTGTAGAGAAAGGAGGGCTTATTGACATTGATCTCCATGCCTGTGGCACTACAAAAAGTATCAAGAATGCGCTTATAATGCTACCACTCCGATAGGGTACCAGAACCAAAAAGTACAGCATCATCTACAAAAAGTAAATGAGTAAGGTAGAGGCTTGGGGCAAGTTTGATGCTAGATATATCCCCTGCACATTGAGCCTGTGAGATCAATAGACTTAATCCTTCGATGACCAATATAAAAAGCAATGGTGATAGAGGGCATCCCTATCTGATGCCTCTAGACACAGGAAAAAAAAACTGAGGGAGTACCATTGATCAAAACAACAAAGTTTGTTGATTCTACACAACCCATAATCCAGCTTATATAGTTGCTAGGAATACCAATCTGAAGAAGGACTAATCTCAAGAAAGACCAATTTACTCTATCAAATGCCTTTACCAAGTCAAGTTTTAGAACCATAATTTGTTGGTTTTCAGTCTTAATTGAATGTAGGGCTTCTTTGACAATACCAACAGGTTCAATGATCTGTCTATCACGAAGGAAGCCAAACTGATACCTGGAAATGGCCTTATCAAGTACAACATTGAGTCTAATAGCAGCAAGCTTAGAGATGGTCTTGTAAATCAGATTACAAAGGGAGATGGGCCTGAAGTCCCCCATGGTAGAGGGTTTATCACACTTGGGAATACGTGTAATAAAAGTAGCATTAAGGGCCCCAATGACTCGACCTTCTAATCTGGAGTGTTCAATGACATTCAATATTTCCTGCCCAATAAGATCAAAAAAATGAAGATAGAATTCCACCAGCCAGCAATCAGGATCGGGACTCTTATCTTTTTTGAACCCTTTGAGTACATCCTCGACATCCTGGAGAGTGAAAGCAGTCATAAAGAGTTCCCTATCCTCTTCTTGTATAAAGGTAGGGAAGAGTCTGATGACATTAAGTTGTGCCTCAATATTTGTCTTGCCATCATCAGAAAAAAGCTCAGCAAAGTGATGAGCCCCTAAAGAGTGTAACTTGGAGTCATCCCCAATGGTTTCCCCAAATTGATTATTGAGTTCCCATATGGATTTCGAGTTTCTCCTGTCAGAGGCATAGGAGTGAAAAAACTTAGTGTTGGCATCACCTTCCTGAATCCAGTCCACCCTACTCTTAAGTTTCCAAGTAAGAATATGGTGGGCAAGTAGGGAGTCCTTCCTGCTTTTTGTACAACAAGGGACTGAGCATCAGCATCAGAGAGAATACCCGATGGATGAGAAGAGAGGAGAGAGATAATGGCTAGATCGATCTCAGCTAGCTCCTTGGTTCTCAGCCTGATTTTCTTTTTTTCCCAAGTCTTTACCTCATTTTTCAGCCTCTGCAATTTATAGTTGAAATTAAACATGGGTCCAGCAGAGGGAGAAAGTTCCTTCCAAGAAGATGTAACGAGAGCAGCAAAGTCATCATCAAGGAGCCACGTTGGGTTGAATTTAAAGGGGTACATATAACAATTTTTATTCAATTTAAAAGCATAAGGAGGCAAAAGTAATACCCTTTTCAACCTATATCAAATGCAATGGATGAATGAAATAAGAATGAATTTACAAAACTAGCTTTTGAAAAGCGGAAGAGGCGCCATGAAAACGTGAATCCACAATTGATCTAAAGATTTGATAGTCCCTTCAAAGGATGTCATACTCTAACATTCCACATCAACAAAGACATCGCGTTTAAAAAGTTCTACAATTATAAAAGTATGAAGCCTATTCTTGTCACATAACTATTAATTCATTATCATTATTTAATATTTAATGGATAACCCATTATCAGTTCAACGTGATATATGAATAAACGTTAATGGCATTGCCATTTATGTATATAAAGTCCACCGTGGTCGGCATTTTTTTTTAATTCTCATAATAAGGAGTTTCTTTTTAATGGTTGAATCAAATAATAATAATTTTGTGGTGAAATAGGTTTTTTTATAGGTTTAAATTTAAATTTTTTTATTATAAAAATATTTTGTTTTTTAAATATTTTTATTGTATTTAGATTATATAATCTAAACAACATATATTTGTGGTTCTAACAATTCTAGTTAGATTTCGAATAAAAATAATAAAAAATGATATTAAAAAATTGTCCAAATTATTGAGTTGAGGATACTTTGGATGAGTTAAGTTATATGCAACTTTGGAACTACATTACACAACCAAAACAAATTGGTGCATCACACAACTAATATTCGCCTCTCAAAACATTTCATTGAACTAAATTATATGCATCTATATTATAATAATCATCAAATATGCTTTGCCCAAAAATATTTATTTATAATATACTTCTTTTAATGTAATTTTTTTTCTTTATCTTTAACCATTATAATATATCCCACACATTTAACGCTTATATTAATTTCAACAAAAGAATGAGTCAAAAGAATGTATCCCACACATTTAACACTTATATTAGTTTCAACAAAAGAATGAGTTAAAAAGTAAACAATCATAACTTCTTTAGTAACATTTTTTGTTTGTGATCAGAGTGGAGTTTTGGAACAGACTTTTGTTGAGTGGAGACGATGTACTGTCAAATCTTAATGCTATTACAGTTTGTTTACTGACTGGCAACAACTAGGATTATATTTTGTATGGACGCTGATATTTTCAGATTGGGTACTACCAAGTCTAGTGTTTGGATCTGATATTGATTCAGACAGATTGATTTCAGCTTTGAGCTTTGGCACATTTGTTTGGGTGCTTGACTGCTTATTTTTGGCAGGGGTTTTCAGTCCATTTGTGACTGCATATTTTGGGACAATATGTGACAATGTAGGGATCATAGTTGATCTCATACATGTACAGATGTAATTTTGTTCATTTTTGCAATAAAATTATGATTTTTTTCCAGGGAAAAAAAAAACATTTTTTGTTTGTATTTTTTTTTAATTTATTAATTTTTTTTCTTTTACAAAAATTGAAATTATCAAAAAAATTATTTATTAAAAAAAATATATATTATTTACTATTTCTATATGATGATAGTAGTTTACGTTTACTGAAACCAAATTTGGTCTATTGGACCTAAAGAAGCGAATTATTTAGATTGTTTTAAAATTGTATTCCTATGCTCAAAAAGCTTGGAGAGAAGCGTCCTGAGCTCAGTATAATTTTGACATGTTAAAAGGCTAGGAAGGTCGGCATTGCAACAAAGATTATGAAACTGAGATCTAATGTGGGTGTACGCAAGGCACTCTAAGAGGAAGTGATTTTCATCTTCAATGTCCATATTCTCACAGAGATAGTAGATCCTTTCTGCCCATGGAGTTTTAGGAATTGTCCAACAATCTGTTTCACTATGGAGCTCATGAGAGTTCGTTCTTATCTTAGCTATATTAATTTTTTTCTTTGAACTAGTTAAAACAAAGAGATACTTTTGATCTTCTAGAGTAGGGTTGATGACCTCCTTGTAATATCTTAATTTTCTTTTAGCCTCTAAATCTTTCTCACACCACATTTTCATTTTAAACTTAGAAGTAACAATATTTTTAATGTTATTAATATTTCGTAATGCAACAATTTTGTCGATCTCCCAATGGTTTAACCAGGCCTTGGTATCTTTATACCAACCTCGCTTGAGCCTTAGGTGGTTTTGGATGGAATTAAAAGCTAGCTTAGGAAGTCTATGGTCTCCCATGTTATTGATTTTGTGCTTATACAACAAGAGCCTAGTCATAGCTAGGCTCTCGACAGGGGAAATACCCACTTCTATAAGGAGAATAGGATAGGGTGTGTTGCTTTTAATTTTGAGGTTATACGTTATAAAGCGCTTCTGGATTTGCTCAATCTTTCTCCATGATTCTCTAGAGATGTCACAACCCCAAACCTCACACCCATCCAAGATAACAGGAGTGACTAAAGTTTCAAAAATGAGCTTCTTTTTATCCCACATCACAAGGTTGGCTGCTTTACAATTATTTTCAAGACCAAAGTAAGCTTTCCACCCTCCATCAATCCTTTTCTCAATGCTATAGTTCCAGTTGAGCTTGTGACGAATATCAATTCCTAGGTATTTGTAAGAAGACACTTCCTCCAAGTTGCTATTGTCATACACAAAATTAGTGTAAGTGTCCTTCTTGGATTTGATAATCATAACTTTTGTTTTGTCGGTGTTAACAGTCATACCCATGGTAGAGCAGAAATCCTTAAGAAGTCTTAGCTGCTTGTCAAGATCAGATGGACACCTTTCCAGAAGAACAATATCGTCAACATAGAGAAGAAGGATGATGACTATTCCAGCTAAGATCGTGCCAGAACAACCTGCTTCCTATAAACAACCTTCTAGCTTATCGATGTAAATGCCAAATAGGGTAGGGGAGAGGGGGAAACCTTGTTTAACTATGATATTACACTTAATATCTTTTGACCACCCCTCGTTGCTCTTAAACTTAGCAATTACATTCTCGTATAACCTTATTACAGCAGCTCTCAACTTGAAAGGAACCTTTAGCTCTTCTAATCTATTCCAAAGGTTATTTCTAAGTACTGTATCGAAAGCCTTTCTAAAGTCTACAAAGCAACAAAAGAGATTGGATTTATCATTACGACATTCCTCCACAATGATCCTAAGCGTAACGAGGTGGTTCGTTGTTGAGTGTTGTCTTCTAAAACCCACTTGGCCTTTAGCCCGCTTACCTTCACTTTCAAGCCATATGTTGATCTTCTTTTCTAAAATAATACCATATAACTTGGCTTAAGAGAGGGCTAATCATAATTGTCCGATAATTAGAGGGGTTATTTGTATCCCCACTTTTAAAAATAGGGATAATGAGGCTCTGAGTCCAAGGTTTAGGGAACCCTTGCTTGACTGCTTGATTGAATAGCTTATGGATGTGAGGGATGAGGACATGACCTCTAATTTTTAAGATTTACACCTAGTAACCTTCAATATATAGTTAATGCAATTTTTAAACAAAAAATAGATTAATGTAAAATAATTATAATTTCGAATGCTTATAAAAAGGGAGTTGTCCAACGAGGGGACTTTTTGACTTTTCAGGCTGATTTTATGCTGGAATCCGGTGAATTTAATCTACAAAATCTGTAATTTATGTTGTTTGTTGAATGATTTTAGGCTCAGAAATGAATTCAAGTGACA
>LPNX010212312.1:311869-412080 GCA_001517045.1 Pseudotsuga menziesii | reverse complement strand
ATGGTTTTATGGGTTTTTGATGGAAATATGGTATGAAAATGGACAAATGAGCCATGTGATGGGGTAGATGAGGTATTGAACCCTTTTTGGGTGTTAACACCTCCCTATACTCTGTTGTTAGTTAGGACAAAAAATGTCGCTAGGGGTCGAGCAGACTCTCACACAAGGGTTCTTAGAGCTTTGTCACCCACTCGCGGTGGCTCTTGATGAAGATTGTCTCTCTCAATGTTCATGGCTTTGGGGGGTTTGCCAAACAAAAAACCCTCCGTGCTCTCTTCCTCTCCTTGGCTCCTGATATTATCTTGCTTCAAGAAACTATGTATAGTCACTTTCCTGCCCTCCTGGCTTTCTCCAAACTCTTGTCTAGCTGGTAGTATTGTGCCCTTGATTTTGTGGGGCTCTCGGGGGGCCTATTGATAGGATGGAATCCTCTCTCTGTTCGTTGTAAGGATTTTGAGACTATGGTAGGGATTTTGGCTAAGGCCTGATTTCGGGGAGCCCCTAATACCTATTCCATTCTAAATTGCTATGGGCCTTATTTAAATCATGATTCCTTATGGAATAGGGTGTTCGATAGGGGTATTCTGTCACAATATAACCTAATCCTAGCAAGTGACCTTAACTTTACACTTACTGTTGGAGATATTTGGGGCAAAAAATCCCGTGTGGATCCACTTGCTCCTTTTTTCTCGCACCTCCTTTCTGATTCCAATCCGGTGGACCTAGCTCCTCCCTATGCAAGGCCTACTTAGAGGAATGGCAAGGCGGGTGATGATGGTATCAGTAAAAGGCTCGACATATTTTTGGTTTCGGCCTCTCTTGTGCCCTCTTTGTCCAAATACAGAGTTTGGTCTACTCCTGCTGATGTGTCAGATCTTTATCCGATTTGTCTTGAAAGGAATTCCTTGGCCTTGGCTCATAACTATCCTTTTAAATTTAATCGTGCATGGATCCTAGAGGATGGTTTCTCTCAGATGGTGAAGGATTATTGGCTCTCCTCGTTGCCTCATCCAGCTCATGATGACATGTATAGCCTGGCACTCAAGCTCAGAATTTTAAAGCCAAAGGTAAAGAACTGGACTCGTACCAGAGCCTTGAAGATGAAATTGGAGTCATCTATGATTGATCCGGAAATCAACGCTCTACTTGCTGCTAATCCATCGGGCATGCTTTCTTTAGAGAACTCTAACATTTTGCGTTCTCTCAGAGACAGAAAGAAAAAATTGCTTGCTCATGAGCTTTTGTCTTGGCAGCTTAAGAGTAGAAGTAACTCAGGGGAATTGGGTGATGCCAATACAAAGTTCTTTCATTCTATTGCCTCAGCTCGTAGAAACTTCAACTTTATTTGGGCCTTAAAAAATGAGGATGATGAGAGGGTAGAAAATGATGATCAGTTAAAAGTGATGGGTGTTTCTCACTTTTTTGAGATTTTTAGGGATGATGATAAAACTAATATTGTGGATAACCTAAAGGTGGTTCAACTCTTTCCAACCTTTTTAACTAATGAAGAGGCTGACATATTCTCTTCTGAGATTTCTTTGGGTAAGGTTGAAGGGGATCTGAAGTCCTTTAAGAAGTACAAAAGCCCGGGCCCAGATGGTTGGCTGGTAGAATTTTTCCTTTGGTTTTTTTATCTGATTGGTGGGGATCTCCTAGCTGCTATATAATCTTCCAAGACTTCAGGGAGGGTTGAATCTTCTCTTAACTCTACCTTTATCTCCTTGATACCCAAAAAAGAAAACCTGTCACCTTTGCAGACTTCAGACCCATTTCACTGTGTAAATTGGTATATAAGCTCTTCACTAAAATTATTGCCCTTAGGTTGAAACCGTTCCTAGATAAATATATCTCGCCGGAGCAGTTTGAGTTTCTAAAAAACAAGCAAATAATTGAGCTGGTGGGTATCACTTAGGAGGTTCTGCATACTATTAATACAAAAAAAAGAAGTGCCCTAGTGCTCAAGCTTGACCTAGTAAAAGCTTTTGATCAGGTCAACTGAACTTATTTAAGACTCATCCTTCTGCAGATTGGTATTTCTCTGAGAGGTGTGAACTAGATCATAGGGTATATTTCCTCAGTAAACTTAGCTCTACTTATCAATGGCTCCCCTTCAGGTTTACAGCTTCAAGGGGTATTATGAAGGGATGTCCTCTACCCCCCCTACTATTTATTTTGGTCATAAAAGGTCTTAGTTTGCTTATAAAATATGCCAAGGCAAGTGGAAAGATTAGGGGCATCAAAATCTCTGCATCCCTAGCCCTCACTCACCTTCTTTTTGTAGACGATGTGGTGCTTTTTGGCTCGGGTACCCTCGAGGAGTGGATGGATTTTGAGGTCATATTGGACACCTTTTGTTCGGCCTCTGGTATGAACATCAACATTGAAAAGTCAGGTTTCCTCTATAATGACTTGGGGGAGGGAGTGTTGAATAGTATTTGTCTTATCATGCCATATATTGTGGATCCCATTCAAGTGGGGTTCAATTATCTTGGTTATTATATTAAACCTCTGGGCTATGAGGTCAAGTACTGGCTCTGGTTATTGAAGAAGTTTGAGAAAAGGATTAAACACTGGGCATACAAGTTCCTCTCTCGGGGGGGAAGGCGTGTTCTCATTAAAGCCGTGTTAATAAGTCTATCAGTTTATAGATTTGCGCTGGTACCGGTCCCGATATCTATTCTTAACAAATTGAGACAACTGATCTTTTCCTTTTTATGGGGCTTTAATGGGAACAGGTCACATTATCATTTGATGGATTGGTAGTCCTTAGGTAGGCCACTGGAGTATGGGGGATGGGGTATAAAAACTTTATCTTGGTTCAGTATCTCCTTAAGACTTAGAAGTATTTGGATGGCTATTAAGGGAACGAGTATTTGGCATAATGTAATCTCTACAAAGTATCTTGAAGAGTGTTCGATGGAGTTATGGCTCAGGTGTAAGCATTTCTCGGTCAGAGGTACCTCTATTATTTGGAATGGGTTTTTAAATACCCTATCCTGGTTGGGAAGATGCCTGTGTGGGAAGGTTGGAAATGGTCAGAATATTTTCATTGGATCAGATCATGTTATTGGCTCTAGTTCATGTTTGTATTTCTCACAGGAACTAAGGGAATATCTCTGTGATTATGAGATTACTACTCTTCAACATGCCTGTAACCCTATGGGGATCCTTAGTCATACTGGTTATCAACTGATGACTTGGAGTTGGATGGTGAATGGAAATTTGTTTGGAACAATTATATTGCGGGTTTAGAGCATGGTGGGATTTGTCTAAAAGATGTATCAGACTCACTGCAGTGGTCTCACAACAAAATGGATGGTAAGGTGACTGTAGGTCTTGTTTATGATTTGATTGTGAAGACACATCTTGTCCCGGTTGAAGATAACTTTCTAGCTGTTATTTGGAGATGTAAGATTCCTCTGGAGATTAAATGCTTCATATGGTTGACAATCAAGAATTGTATTTTGACATGGGATAACCTTATGAGTAGAGGCTGGATCGGTCCGAGCAGATGTGGCTTGTGCAATTCTGGAGAGGGTATTGTTCATCACATTTCCGTAGAATGTGCATATACAAAAAATGTCTTTGCAGCTCTTGATGATGTCTTCCATTTCAAGCCTCCTTCTGTCGGATGCTCTATTTTAGAGTTTATGGATTCATGGTTTTTACAGAACAAAACCTTTGTATATCTACCTCTCTTTGTATTCTGGTGCACTTGGAAGGCTTGAAACCAAGGAATAATCGAGGAGAATGTGGTGTCTCTCTTTGGCACTGTTTGTCAGGTGCAATATATTCTTCATAGCTACCCAGTTCTGGAAAACAAGCAGAAAATCAGACATATTGGCCTTGCTCCTATACTGGTGTATCCCTGTGGCTTCTTTGATGGTGCAACAACTGAAAAGATGGGTGGTGTTGGGGTCTTCCTAGCAATTAGCAGTGTACACTCTTTTCATATCAAACTTGGTTGTGGTTCCAGTAACAATACGAGAGTTGAGTTGTTGGCTATGTGGGTTCTTCTGTATTTTGCACATGCTCTGGGACTGCCCTCTCTGCATATATTTGGTGATTCCTTAGTCATCGTTAACTGGGCAACATGCAAGGCCTCTTTATCCTCCCTGGAGCTAGATCATTGGTGTGATGCCATTAGACACCTACTCCCTTGTTTTCTCAGTGTGGACATAAAGCATGTCTATAGGGAGCACAATAAGAGAGCAGATGGTTTATCCAAAGATGCCCTTGGTTTGGCCTCGGGCCTTTGTCTTTTCTCTAAATTTTATGAGGATTTGGTTATTGAGTGTGGTGATTTCAAGCTCTTTTAGAGCTATGTGTCGGAGCTCAGTCTCCTCTTTTTTGTGGGCACTTGTATTCTGGATAGATCCATTGCGTTTTCATGGATAGTGGGCATCTTTGGATCAACTACCAGGTCTCCCCTTGTGCTCTCTGTTAGGCTGCCTTTGTGTCGTGTCGTGATCACTCTTGAGCTTTTTGTCATGCTGCTGGGGGATCCCTTTTGGTATGGCCAGTTGTGATTCAGCTTGTGTGGGTCTGTTTTTTGTTTAGCTACTTATTTGCTGATGTTGATGTATGGATATTTTCCGGACTGGGTCAGCTATGTAATATGCCCTTTGATTCATAATGAATATCAAAGACTGGATTTTTTCTTCTGAAAAAAATGTAACTTTAAAACTACATTACACAATAAAAAAAATCTTAAATCACACAACCAATATTTGCCTCTCAAAACTTTTCATTAAACTACATTATATACATGATTTTGTCTTTATAATATAATAATCAAATATTTTTGCCAAAAACAAATATTTATAATAACCAATATTTGCCTCTCAAAACTTTCCATTGAACTACATTATATGCATGATTTTGTCTTTATAATATAATAATCAAATATACTTTGCCCCAAAAAATATTTATAATAAACTTCTTTTAATGCAATTTTTTTTTAATCTTTAACCATTATAATATATCCCACACATTTAACACTTATATTATTTTCAACAAAAAAAAAATAAGTTAAAAAGTAAACAATCATAATTTCTTTTAATATATATATTCAATGCAATTGTTAAACAAAAAATAGATTAATGTAAAATCATTATAATTAGGAATGCTTATAAAAAGTGTAGGCAATGCAATTGTTAAACAAAAAATAGATTAATGTAAAATCATTATAATTAGGAATGCTTATAAAAAGTGTAGGGTATGAAAACACCTTACCCGATGATTAATAACATGAAAGTATTACTCAAATTTCCTCTTACAACAACTATATTTTACACCCTAATAATAAAGTGTTTTATAAATCTAAATCTAAATATATATATATATACATATATTCTACCCTGTCACATTGAATCTCACAATTCGAGCTTCCCTATGCGAGCACCTTTACCTTTATCGAAAATGGCTCTCATCCATTCATGTCATGTCATTCTAGTTAATTATCTTTTGGACTTGTGAAAGTATTTTGGCATATTCTATTTGTGATTTTTTATTTCTTTTTAGAATCCTAACCTTTTAAAAAATCCATCCATATTTGCGTATGCTTATGCAAGTACCAAGTGGTAAAGACATTCTATCCTTTTCATGATAAAGGATGACTCATGAAAACAACTTTACATTCTTTAATCTATTTAAAAATATGAAGTGGGTCAAGTGCCAACACACAACAATGGGGATTTGATCCCTCATAATAATGAAATAAGTAGGTCAACATGGTGAGGGCATATTATATTACTAATGCCTTATTGTCTCTAAGTTAGAGTCCCCTAAATCTAGGTAAAAGTCTCTCATAAGCATATAGCTAGATTTACAGCTTTGAAACGTTTAGGTCAATCCAACTATTCTTTGTCAATCCATCCCATCATCCCACATTCTTAACATTCTTAAATCCATTAATAATTGGGTATTTTATTTGTACCAACTTATTATGTAGGTGGGGTCAACTTGATGGTTAACTTATTATATAGGTGGGGTCAACTTCATGGCCAACAACATGTGTTATACACACCTTTAAAATATACAAGTACTTGCTTTTAACTCGCTTTCTGTCCATTTCCATATCTATGTAATGAGTTTTAATAATAGAAAATAGTTTTGTATTACAAAATGGTATTCTACCATCCATTTATTTATTTATTTAAAGAGCAGGAAAGAAAGTGCCTTAGGGTATAGAGATTATTATGAGAAATTGTGTACACGTGAATTAAGATAATTTAATTCATGGGAATTTATAAGTAATCAATTTTATCTTTCCAAAATTTAACAAAAATGTAAAGCTTAACCAACATAAAATTATGCATAATTATATTTGCTCCATGTACAAAGTTGGAGGTATACTATTTGCTTAGTCACAAAATATTTTTTAACAAGAAAAACAACTCTATAATTCAATAGAGAGGAATTAATTTAAATCAACTTTATAATTCAATCGAGAGGAATTAATTAAATTTGTGGTCTTGGAAGAGTGGTTATAATTAACAATGCTTTTTATGGAAGGAATATATGAAATAAATATTTGGGAGGCACAACTCATTAGGTAGGTGGGCCAACTTGTTGACCAATAACATGTGTTGTACATCTTTAAAGTACATATGCACTTGTTTATAACTCGCTTTCTATCAACTTACATACACATGTAGAGCTTAATAAATATGAAATTATGCGTAATTATATTTCATCCTCGTTCGAAATTTTTGAGGTCCACAAATCACGTAGTCATGAAAGATTCTCTAATAAAAAGACTAGCTTCATAGTTCCTAGAAGAATGTTTCTAGCTAGCCATACCTTCCATGGAATGAATAAAGGGAGAGTTTTTGGGTAATGGTTTTGGGCCAAGGGGACAACTGAAGCTTTATCATAAATACAAATCCTTCCAAGATTGGAAATCTTATAAAAAGTACTAATAAGTGAACTCCCAAAGTTGACATATGTACTCGAATTGTAGAAAAAAGATGTAGCCTACTCTTCTTCTTATACATTTTGGCATAGATTTAGCATTAATACATATCCTCCCAAGATTACTATACTTGGAAATCTTATAAAAATACTAACGAGCGAGCTTCCAAAGTTCACATATGTAGTGAAATTATAGAAAAAAAGATGTTGCTTCTTCTTGTGCATTTTGACATAGTGCATCGGGTATGTGTTAGTGCTAAAGTTAACTCTCGACTGCAAGAGAGACAAACTTAACACATCTTAATGCTCAAAGGAAAATGTGGATTGATTGGTTGAAATAATTATGTAGAGGGGTCAAGAGAATATGCAGACAAAGTGTAAGATAGCTGAAAACATCAAGTTCTGTGATAAGCAAGGATGGCCAGACTAAAGGAAGATCATATCAGGATAACCAAGGTTCAAAGAAGATTGGTAATGTGTGGAGCAAACAACTCATTTAGACATTAACATAAAGAAACATGTTTAGAAAAACATTCCAAAGATGGAATCTGAAAAGCTAAATCTCAGCATGGGAAATCACAATAAAAACGCTATCGATCAGGAATCCATGACTTTATTTTTTAATAAGAAGCCATGTGAAGGATAAATACAAAACTTAATGGGTGCATGGATCACTAATCCATAACATATGGTTAAAACCTTTTTTTAAATGACCAAATTTAAATAAAAATAAATATAAAACATTATTTTAAAACTATAAAGAATAATTTTAAAATAATATTATTTTATATTTATTTTTAATATTTAGCTTTATGGAATAAAGATCCAAGACAATAGGTTAGGCTCACATTTGTTGATGGAAAAGGACATAGGTAAATGTTCACCAACGCGGGATTTAAGAAGGTGTGGAGAGACTGATCAAGTGGACAAAACTCATGGCTTTGACTAAGATGCTAGTAGGCTTTTCCAACATTGAAAATCAAGGTCCTTCTTTGCATGCACACTACCGGAATAAACAATTTTGCTAGGGTAGATTCTGGTACCAACAATATGGATACCTTTTTTTCTTTTCCAAATTGTGACATTTTAGGGTATTTTGTGACACAATGCTAACAACTAAGGATCTCAAAAGTATCAAATCATAGAACCTAACAACAAGAGCAAAAAATGTGGAAATCATCAAATAAAATTATATGAATAAAGGAAACCTCTTCAACATAGTAAGGACAAAATGAACTTCCCGAGAATGTATAGACACTAATCCATCCCAATTACATGAGTACTATGGGTGTCGCACTTGGTGAAAGAGTTAGTCTCTCAAGATCCCCTACAACAAAAGTTTGCATCAACAACCTCTCTTGTTGTTTATAAACCTTTTTTATAATTTACTCTCCCACTTACCCCTTTGTTATTCATGGGATAGGTGGTTCTACTTACACAACTTTTAGCATTTTTACACCAAGGAATATTGTTATCCCCTCATGTTTTTATTTTTTCAAATTACCACATGTTAGAATTATATAATGATCCAAATGAAAAGATGCACTTTGGGGATGGATTCATTTCCATGTATTTGAGACTATGGAGTTTTATTTTGATATTCTTCCCAGTTTTGGAGTTTTATTTGAGAACTCATTGGATATAGGATAATGATGTTAAGAAGGCTCAACAAAAGCCCTGAGACATTTCTATCCTTTATATTAGTAAACCAACTCTACATGGTCACCTACTTACCAGTTGGTTGATTTTCTCCTCCTTAGTTTTCCATATTTTCTAGTTTCCCCTCTCACCTAAAAATTCAAAATGAATAGCTTTAAGATAATGATTTAACTCACTATCCCAAAATGATATCGTTCTAGCCAAGGCCTTGCTAAAGGATCACATATTTCCAAATACAAATGTTCCATTTCCTAGAAATATATATTGGCTTTGATTACATTGATAGAGTTGCCTAGATGAATTGGGATTCCCTATTAAAGGGCACAACTAACCCTCGCAATGAAGAATCTCCCTTAACTAACAAGCACATAACTTGCAATTAAATTGGAGTTTAAGAATATATCACGATTAGGTAAGGGGTAAGTGAATAAGCACTTAACTTTACATACTCAAAATAGAAATAAAAAAATTCCTTCTTCTTTACTCTTTAAAATCCCCGCAAAAAGGCATAACCAACCCAACAAAGAATCCCCCTTTGCCATAAATTATATAATTTAATTAAGTTATAAATCAAGCATTTTCTAGTAGTATTACAAAAGGGATAAATAAATAAATAAAATAAATAATTATTTTCATATCAAAATTAAAATGTTTTTTTTTTAAAATTATGAGTAGATTTTATTTATTTATTTTATTTAACATTTTAATTTTATTTTAAAATAAGCCTGTATCATTACCCATATTACATTACTTTACAACATCTATATCCATAGAGTAGGAAAATGACATTTTAAATGTTGTGTTATGTACATTTTTGTAATTGTGAAACTCACTTATACTCTTAATTTGTACATTTTCAATCAAATTAGTTTGTGAGAAGACATGGAAACAATCCAATATGTAAGTCACATCGAAGAAGTTATAAAGAAGCATTACAGGCCTAAAATAGTTAGCTAAGCTATCATTTGTTAAAGTTACTCTACAACAAGACATGGAAACAAATCCAATGTGTAAATCACATTTAAGAAGTTAAAGGGATACAAGAGGACTCAAATGGTGGGCTATCCATTGTGAAAATTGACTATTTAGCCCTTATTCAGTGTAAAAAATTGACTTCAAATAGTGGGTTGTCCAATGTGAAAACTAACTATTAAGCCCACTATTCACTCTCTTAAAAAAGATCGCCCCATTCACTCTCTTAAAAAATGATCCTAACTATTAAGCCCTCGTTCACTTCTTTTAAAAAAATGATCCTAACTATTAAGCCCTCATTCACTTTCTTAAAAAAATGATCATTCACTCTTTAAAACAAATGATCATCGTGGGTGCTTTTGGTGCATTATTGTATTATGTTGAATTTTAACGGTGCTTTAAATGCGATCCAATTATGAAGCATCTTAAGGAATTTTCGTGGTTATTTACTTGCTTAAGCATAGATGTTAGCCTTTGAAGATTGTTAATAATGTGAGTACCAAATCTTTAAATTATCGAAGGCGATTTTTATCTAAATAGTTGGGAAGTTTTGAGAAGAAGATTTATCTTAGGGAAAACCAACAACAATAAATCTATTACCCTTGAGCACTCTAGCCAAGGCATGGCTAATATGACCATCACTCGCCACTAGTTATAGATACTATTTCCATAGAAACAACTCTTCTATAGTGATCTCAAGAAAATTTGACACCATTCTACAATGTTGTTCATATTCTTTAACCTTGGCCAACTTATTCTACATAAGCAAACTCATATTGGAAAGGAAATATAGCCACCTTGGGCCCAAGGATCATGGAGAAAGTTCTAAACATTGACAAGATCATCAAACATGAAAGCAATTTTAGAGTTGCTTCTTGTTTTTGTGACGATTTTCAATAATATTATTACGAGATCGCTACTTTCACTTCATTACATCGTTTCAGTTGTCAATTTTAACAATATATTCATGAAGGCTAAATGTTTTACATTTTTTACATTTTCTAATTTCCCTTCATTGGAATCTAACCATAAAATATTTGTTAAATTTGCAATTTTGGATGATTGAAATTGTTGTACTTAATGCAGAATAAGACCATAAAATATTTGTTGGACTTGCAATTTTGGATTGTTGAAATTTTTGTTTTTAATGTCAATGCCCTTGAATACCCTTACTCCAACTTGATTTTGCAATGTTAAAGATTGATATGTGTAATTCCACTAATCCAAAATGATTCTTGACATATTTTATAAAAAAAAAACCAATTTACCTTCTCTCTATTTTGAGTAACCGAAAAGAGAAATTTGTAAAGTGTTTAGTTATATACCATTTGTTGTATTAAGAGAGTGCAATATGCAATCTACACTCCTGTATAGGTGAGATGGAAGAAGGTTAAACATTTTAAGATTTTGAATGCACTCATCAAAATCCAACCATAAAATCTTTGGTGAAATTGCAACTTGGTTTATTGAAATTATTACTTTCAATGAAGAAATAGATTATACATCCTTGAATACTCCTACTCTAACTTGATTTTGCAATGTTTTTTTTTTTCAAATTTTTAATTTTATTTTTTAAAAACACCCCTTATTTTTTGGCAGAAGGCAAGAACTTACTTCCCCCCAAATCTCCCTATCCCATTATCAGAATCTATTTGTATATACCAGGATTGGGTTTAAGTTTTGGAGTTAATAGATTATCACACATGGGACATGTGACTTTGAAGATTCTCCATTTTAGATGCCAAATACACCCTCATTTTGAGAATTGAACTAGGGCTAGTGATGAAAAAGTCTCACTGATTTATTGCTTGACCACATTTCAACAAATGTATTTTAGATGTAGCTCTAACAAAAGAGTGGGCTTTATTCTACTTATGTGTGCTAGAAATGCAATGTAAAATTCACATTTTCTACTACTACCTTTGGGTACTCCCATGGCAACCTCAAAAGTTAAACGTCCTCACAAAAATTGCACCTTAGTCCATAATAAAATACAACCCCATCTTGTCAAATGGATGTAGCTTGGGTGGTTGGGAGGAATGAATGTTACCCTCTCCACCCAGGTTCTACTCTTGTAAGTGACATGTTGTTGCTCTTGTGGAGCTCTTTGTAAGTAGCCCTCTAACAAAACAATATCACTTTCTCTTTTTATTACAGGAAAATATCATATAATCACTCATTATTAAAATGTTTAACTTATGGCAACCACCGATGATGCTAGAAATGAAAAAAAAATCCATAATATAGAAGGAAAAAAAACATTATTTGAATATCATATATATAATAAATAAATAAACATAGATCATAGATGGATCTTATTCTCGCATCATCCTATCATATTCTACATTTTCACTATTATATTTTAGCTTTTAACTTACCAAAAATATTTTTGTTAAAAAATTTAATAAAAGAACATAAAATCTACAGTATCTTGAGACACTATAATTACTCGTAAGCATTCAATGCCAGAAGATTTACAATGGTGAATTAAATCGGTGGGATCCACGTCAGTTGAAACCAGTGACACGTGCACGAATCTCGTTGCATAAAGTGACACGCGGCATAATCTCCTTCCTCCATCATCTTCTTCGTCTTCCATTGGATTCTCTCTCTACGTCCCTTTCCGATAACGTAGGCTCTGTTGCATCATATATCTGATATTTTTCCTTTATTTCCTCTCTCACTACGTCGCTTTCCGAGCCTTTAATTCTCTCTATCCTTTACGCTCGCGGTGTCGTAGTGGACCTTTTCCTAATATTCCTTCTAAACTGTCTTCTGAACACAGGCGTGGTCTGAGCGTTTGTAACAAACTTTTGTGGTCCCTTCATCGGTAGATCGCGGGTTCGAGTCCGCTCGTGTGTTTTCTCCGCGTCTGGAGCGGTCAGATCTTGTATTTCAAGGCTTCAGCTGCCCAACTATTGATCATTGAATCAATTTTTATCAATTTCCGTGGACGACTTGGTATTTGTGTTTCTGTAACGAAGCAAAAGACTCAAATTAGGCTCCTAATCGAGGCAACAGCGATATAAATAATCGTTTTGCCCTTAAGCTGGCCATCTACAGCAAAACGTCTTGGAATGGAGTTTTAGAAGTATTAGATTGATCATTCGCTGAAGAAAAGGGAGGGATTCTGTCTAAATCCTCTCTGGACCTTCCAGATCTTGTATTCTGACGCGAAAACTGGGGCGAGGTAAGCTGTTTTGAGCTAAAATTTGTTCATTTCCGCGGGAAAAGGGTTTGTATGGTTTGATAGAAGAGAGAAGAGCTCAAATATGCTATTTTTGCCTTGAAACCGTCTGAGAAGGTATCCTTTTGAATTAAAGATTGTTGATTTCTGTGGCAGAGAGTTTTTCACGGCTATTTAGAACGCTAGGGCTCAGAATTGTTATTTTACCACAAGAATTCTCGTATCGTGGCTATGGCCTTCACCGGAACGCAGCAGAAGTGCAAAGCTTGCGATAAAACGGTTTATTTTGTGGATCAACTGTCTGCCGATGGAGTTTCTTACCACAAGGCTTGCTTCAGGTGCAATCATTGCAAGGGAACGCTCAAGGTATGGATTTTGTATGCCTTTATTTTAATATTATTGGTGATCGGAGGTTGTTTTTCTTGAAAATATTTGTATTATTATGTTATTTAGTTTGTTCACCGGATCTGGATCGAAAACTGGCAAAAATGTGCGATCTTCTCCTGTTCAGGGATAATATGGCTGATTAAATACTAGGCCATATCTTTGCCCCGAACTGGTTAAGAAAGTTGTCAATTTATGTTAGGCTTTGCACTCTATCCTTAACTATCACTGTGAATTAGCTGGATAATATTTGGATAGGCCATAAATCCCGTTCTTGTCATTATCTTTGAAAATGCAGTTTATTTTGAAGATCTACTAATATAAACTGTGAATATTAGATGTCTTCCCCGGTGGTCCAAAACCAGTCCCTGCAGTCTGCAATGTGTTGACTCTGGCCAAGCTACTGTTTGTATTTTCTTTTCATTGCCCCACTACTCTGTTTCTAATCTCATCGAGGCCGTTTGAAAAGTAAACCCCCTAGTCTGAATAGATATGTACACCATATAATGTTGCATATAGGTTTCAGAAAGAAAGATAATGCAATTAAAACAGATTCTTCCATTTGTACAGAAGCTACATTGGTTAGGCAATTGCTACGACTTAAATACACAAGCACACCCATTCTTCTCTATCGTCTCCACTAACACTCACACAATTTATATGATTTTTCGTCTGTAACTATTCTCTGTCCATGAAGAGAAGTTCTGTTTGCAAAATACATTCTTTAAATGGGCAAATTTTACATGGTACCCGCAATTTTTCTCACTAAGTTGGTGGTTTCTGTGTGACTACACCCTGATGTCAATAGTCGTCCCAACTGTACACTCTCATCTTGGGTTGCCGTTCTTGTCATTATCTTTGAAAATGCAGTTTTTTTTGAAGATCTACAAATATAAACGATGAATATTAGATGTCTTACCACGTGGTCCAAAACCAATCCCTGCAGTCTGCATTGTGTTAACTCTGGCGGAGCTACTGTTTGTTTTATCTTTTCATAGCTCCACTACGTTTCTAATCTCATCGAGCCCGTTCGAGAAGTTAACCCCTAGTCCGAATAGATATGTACACCATATAATGTTGCATGTAGGTTTCAGAAAGAAAGATAACGCGATTAGAACAGTTTCTTCCATCTGTACAGAACCTACATTGGTTAGGCAATTGCTATGACTTACATAACACAAGCACACCCATTTGTTGCTATTGTCTGCACTAACACTCACACAATTTATACGAATTTTCATCTGTAACTACTCCCTGTCCATGAAGAGAAGAAGTTCTGTTTGCAAAATACATTCTTTAAATTGGCAAATGTTACATGGTACCAGTGATTTTTTTCACTAAGTTGGTGGTTTCTGTGTGACTACACCCTGTTGTCAGTATTCATCCCAACTGTACACTATCTATTCTCGTCTTGGGTTGATATCTATTTATTGGTAATTTCTACAGGTCCAGTGATAAATATACAAATATATAGTGCTCCGTACTATGTAGACATTTTTCCCAACTCAAAGCTATAGAACTACTGCCTTGCGATCACCTTTCTGTGGCAACTGCTAAGCAACTAACAGCAAATCACATAATATTATATGTACTTTATTTTCAATTGATCTTCAGGTGTAAAGTTTTAGGCCTGTTTTCATAGAAAAGACAACTTACCTATAACTACAAATGTCTATCCCAAAGGTCTACAGGCTAAAACAGCAATTTGTCTCAATAACCTGGTAACCACCAGGGTACTCTAGTTGAACCTTTTCTTTGGCCGCTTGATGTTTGGAGCAAAACACTTATCATTTTAGAGGTCATTTGGTTGTAACTTTCCCTGTTCCTTTGCTTTGACAGTTGGCTTTTTTTGCAGCTGAGTAATTACTCATCAATGGAGGGAGTGCTATATTGCAAGCCTCACTTTGACCAGCTTTTCAGAGAGAGTGGCAACTTTAACAAGAACTTTCAGTCCCGTAAGAGATCTATCTTGAGAATGCTAGGACTTGTGATGGATAATGTGTATGTTGTTACTTTTCATTGATAAACGTCAAGATAAATTTACTGTAGCTTATTTTCAGTTCTCTCATTAAGGTTTTCTTTTCCCCTCTGTTTTGACAGAAAAATCAAGCAAAGTACTTGACAGTCTTCAACCTGAAATGGTATAATTTTCTATCTGTTATGAGGAAATTATTTCCAATACTTTACTATCAAAGTATTTTAGTGCACTTCATGTGAATAGCAAATAATATTATGGATTAAATTGACATATATTAAATATGAAAAAAATTCTAGTTGAAGAATCCCAAACTTTAATGAGGAAAACACAGTATAAGAAATGTAAACTTTAGTTATACCAGAACAATAAAAAGTGGTTCATTCCTATATTTATGAAAATATTATCTTTTAAAGGAAGGGGGTGAATGTCATGATCAACTCAAGAGTTGGGAGATATAGTGCTGATTTCGAATTCATTGAATGTTCGTTTACAGACAAGATCTCCTAGTAAAGTGTCCATGATGTTCTCTGGAACTCAAGACAAATGTGCTACCTGTGGAAAAACAGCATACCCTCTTGAGAAGGTAAGACTATTTGAATTGGTAGTTCGGTTTGCACTTTTCTTGTATATTTGTTTGTAATGTACCTTATTTAGAGCAGAAAATTTCTTTCAATACAAGGCAAAGATAAGTCAAAAAGCTTTGTTACTCTTTGGTTTACAATGCTTTAATATATCTATATTGATATAGAGGACTGTTTCATGTTATTTGTTTATTTGTACCCTGGTAAAATAAATTGACAAGAAAACATATTTATAAGAGAAGTGGTCTAGAAAAATCTAGTGGTTTTAATTGCAATCAGATGGCAGTGGTTTTAATTGCAATCAGATGGCACTCATACTTGTAGGGGTTGCCCCCTCTTTAGGGACACGCAGTGGCCTTTCACCATTTGCCTGCTCTTAGAGGAAGTGATTTTGAGTAAGCCCTGGCCCGTTGTTATTGGGACCAAACACATTATATTCTAGTCAGTTGGGACCTCCCGAGCCATGGGGAGAATGTGGGCAACTAAGATGTGGAGAGTTGTATCTGAACCCTGAACGTTACAAACTCAAAATAGCAAATCATTTGAAATTTGAGATGTTTCTTAAATCCAAACTTGTGTTTTCTAAAGGTACTTGTATTTCATTGGATTTTGATTTCAATTCAAGGTTGAGAGAGAATATTTTGACCTTATTTATCTTCAATATAATAATCCAAACACGGGGGTTATTTCATCTTTGTATTTCAGGAATTATGGTAAAATTAAAGAAATTACGCTGATGATTGTTTACCCCCTGCCAGGTCACTGTGGAAAGCTTATCCTACCACAAGTCTTGTTTCAAGTGTTCTCATGGGGGGTGTTCAATCAGCCCTTCTAATTATGCTGCACTAGAAGGCATACTGTATTGCAAGCATCATTTTTCCCAGCTCTTCAAGGAAAAGGGTAGTTACAATCATCTCATTAAGACTGCTTCTATGAAACGAGCAGCTGCAGTCCCTGAGGTAGCAAGTGCAGTCCCTGAGATATAAGGTTATTTTGATCTCGTTACTTGATTACCATTTGTGTTTGTATTTTGAAGAATTTACACAGTATGCTAGTTTGTTGGGGAAAAGAGACCGGATCCTCTCTTTGGAATTTCACCAATTGTATTTGCCAACCCTAAGTGAGGGACATTGCAGTATAAGGTCTTGTAGTTTAATTTATATTGGTTTGTAAAAGAAAGGTAACTCTGTTGAGCTGATATTGGCAGTATTTATTATTATTATGGTTTGCAAAAGTTTCCAGAATACATGTATTGGCCGCTATCATAATTGTGTCGTTGTTTGCAACTAAGTGGAAAAGTATCAAGTTCTTGTATGTATTCATGTTGTGTATTTGGTGTGGAGGAGTTTTATTGTCCTCTTTTTAGTATATTTGTTACTTTTATGAAAGCATTACTTTCTTAGCAAAAGATTGACTTGTCCAGTTTTTTTCATTGGATTGTCTACCATTGGTATCTGACAATATTGCTTTCTAATTCATTTAGGTTCCACCACTTGAATTCTTTAAAAATCCAAGCAATAATAAGGATCACCAGGATTGCTGTAGGCGTGATGTGTTTTCAAAAGCAGGAACTTCATACATGTATTGTTCTATCACAGATGTTATTATAAAATAGAAATGATCATATAGTTGAGTTCTTCTCCTGGTTTATATTAAATTTTGAGTTATCTTAATCATCAGTAGGTTTTATTTTTTTAATGTTGCTTGGATCATAGTTATAGATCGCAATTACCTTCTCTTTGGCCTTTATAGTGTGGTATCAAGTGTTATTTTCAATATTATCAAATTTGAAGTCCTTTATGCAGCTCTGTAACTCTTTTAAATTTTTGATAAATCAATAAATCCATGTCAACCTCTATTTAGCACTGAGAGATTAAAAAACAAACACTCACCCAGGTGCAATCCTCTCACTGCTTAAAAGATCTTTGCACCTCTCACTGCTTAAAAGATCTCGCTGTTAGGAGGGATCTATGCAAATTTATTTCAAGTTTATTTATTTATTTTATGTTATGATAATTAATAATTTGTAAGTTCATTCCTTAATTTGTTATGGTAATTAATAAATTGTAAGATCTTTCCATAATTTTTCTTTTTTAACTTTGTTGTATGGGATGCCAATTTTTTTCCATCTTGTTTTATTACCATTACACAGACAGGATACCATCTCTTCCACCTGTGAGCGTTGAGTGTACCTTGCGTCTCTCAGTGCCACAAGAAGACAAATTTTGACTACAAGAAAGTTAGTATAAAAGTTTAAAACATGAAAGCGAGATGACCATGATACCTGCTAAGGAGTTCTGAAACTGATCTCCATGGTCAGAAAGCTGTCTTTGCCGTGCAATCCAGGGCTTTGGCCTCTAAGTTGATTTTCTGTAGGCAGAGTGGAGAGAGTTGAGAGCTTTGGTCTCTAACTTGATTTTCTTTAGGCCATATGGAGGGATCAGTTCGAGGATCCCATCTTAAAGGTACTTGATGCTATAGTCAAAACTCTGGCATAGGTGAGCAATATCCAATTTCCATTTTCCAGATGTGACATGTAATTTGCAACAATGTAATAGAGAGGGGCTTGATGTCAAATGAATATTATTCATTTTTTTTTCAAGATTCTTGTCATAAGCTGGAGGCTCCTCTTATTTGATGAAGATCAGAGGACGACTGCACATGTCATCCCCTAAAACTTCCAGACAACTGAAAATTTCCTTTGGAAGTCGTCTTCCTGTCTTTTGCACAGATATTTCCAGGAGGGCAATTACTCTCTATTCAATTCCAATTTGTTGCTGGGAAAAATTGTCCATCCTCTAATAAAAGTATTTTCCTAGATTGCACAGGAAGGAGTAGACTTTCTGATTTGAAACTCTGCTACATCTGTGCAGATGACTCTCTTTGTGGAATGCAGTCGCCTTTGCCCTATTGAGCCATAACATTGCAGGACCATTCTTAAATATGCTCGAATGATTTTGCTGTTCTGGTTGCTCCTTGTGAGTTGTGAGAATAAATGAATACCTGAAGGTTGCGAGCTATGTGCCCTACCTGCAGATATGAAGGCAATACTGCATTTACTTCACATGGAGGGAATGTTGAAGTGTTGCTGAGGATGTACCATCATTCCATGCGAAGTTTGAACAAAAGCAGGGTGGCACCAAAATGATGAACAATCAGTGATCTGCTGGTTTTATTAATCATGATGAGGGGTTGGCTTCATCTTTCAGGGGATCATTAGGCCTAACAAAACCAAAAGAGAGACCGAGGATGATTACAAAAGGGCACTTGGTATGAGCAATAAGAAGATTGATCAAACAATAGCTTCTTGTCAAACCTCCAAGTACAAGAGAGTAAAGAAAAAGACTTGGTAGGACTAATAAGGGATTTCCGAACACTTCCAAGTCTATAGAGTCAAGTAATTCGCTTAGATTTAAGCATTCATAGCTAAGTCAAACATATGTCTAGAATTGGCTTGCTAATAAGCCAAAGATATCCAAGCCTCCAAGTGTAAGAGACTAGGTTTACAGGACTTGGTAGGACTAACAAGGCCTTCATAACTGAATGATGGATATGGCTAGAATTGGTTTTCCATAAGCCAACGATATCCACTGTAAAGCCTCATGTCTCCAAGTATAAGAGACTAGGGAAAAAGGACTTGTTAGGAAATGACAAGAGATTTTCAACACCAAGTCTAAAAAGTCCAGTCATTTGCTTAGATTTAAGCGTTCGTTGCTTGTTTAAGCAGATGTCTAGAATTGACTAGCTAATAAGCCAACGATATCCGTTGTCAAGACTCGCAGTATAAGAAACCAAGTAAAAAGGACTTGTTAGGACTGACAAGGGATTTCCAAACACTTCCAAGTCAAAAGAGTCAAGTGGCTTATATTTAAGCCTTTGTAACTTAGTCAAGCATGTCTAGAATTGGCTTGCCAATAAGCAAAACAATATACAGTGGTTTGTATTTCCAATAATACTTGGAAACTCTTAGTTCCAATTCTTCCACTAGTTAGCTGGAGGCTTGGAACTTTGTGCATAAGCGCATAGAATCTAGAAGTAAGTTCTCCAACAATCTACAAACAAGATCGTTCTAATTTATCTTTTAATAGAGGCTTAGTGCTAAAAACCAAGGTGAGCACAACCACCAAAGTGTGAATGGTCGTTAAAAATAGTTGGCTTGCCAATAAGCAATGAGATACATTGGTTTGTATTTCCAAAAATACCTGGAAACATCTTAGTTCCAATCCTTCCACTGTTTATTTAATTCGAGGCTTAGAACTTGGAGCTTTAAATGCATGGATTTTAAAAGTAGGCCTCAAAAAATCTAGGGCCATTCTAGCTCAATTATTAAAGCCTAGGCCTCGAGCACCAAAAATAAACATGATGGTTCTAATTCCTCCCTTGTGTTTTATAACATCAACAGTGATAAACACACGTGGAACCACATTTTCGGACAACAGAGGCAAATCATGTGGACACTATGGATACTATATTTGTAATACCTCCTTTATTGCCGTCGTGGATTAAGAAATAAATAGTCACATTCAAGGAAATTTTAGTATGAACAAATATTAAGCACAAACATAAAAATCATAATTATAATTTCTTGAAAACAAAGAATACACAGTTCTTGACATAATTCTTATGCATATTACTGTGAATTTAAGATAGATTCTAAAATCTCTTTTAATATTCCATGGTTATACCTTTAGTTATGGATTGTATGTCCGTATCCTCTAAGCCTTCAGATGGTCTAACAAGGAAATTGAATTGGGCCCCGTGAGGATTTAGTTATGGATTGTATATTCGTAATTCTCTAAGCCTTCAAATGGCCAAACAAGGAAATTGAATAAGGTCCTTTGAGGATTTAGTTATGGATTGTATATTCGTATTCTCTAAGCCTTCAAATGGTCCAACAAGGAAATTGAACAAGGTCCTTTGAGGATTTAGTTATGGATTGTATGTTCGTATCCTCTAAGCCTTCAAATGGTTCAACAAGGAAATTGAATAAGTTGGAAGTCATTGGGTTCTTTGAGGATGTGAACAAAGTGGCATGTGTTGTGTGAGCCTTTTTTTTCTTTTCATAAGTCTTTTTTTTTTGTCTTTTTCTTCTTCAAAGACGTTTTGGTTGTTTCGAACGGGGTGGTAGACAGTGATCTTTCTTGTTTGAATTATTATGGGCAAATCCTCAAAATCTTGGTTGTTCCAAAGGTGACAAAGAGTGATCCCTCTTGTTTGAATTACTATGGGTGATTCCTTGAGAGGATTGAGGGGTTCTTTGCATGGAGATTAATCTTGGTTGTTCCAAAGGTGGCAAAGAGTGATCCCTCTTGTTTGAATTACTATGGGTGATTCCTTGAGAGGATTGAGGGGTTCTTTGCATGGAGGTTATTGGGTTTGTGACTTTTTATTGACCAAGTAGGCTAAAATTGATGTTGGAGAAGACAATCTTTTGCAATTTAACAAACTTGTTAGCCTAAAAATTCTTTTTGACCACATGAAGAAAACCATCACCAACTTTTGCATTGGCTCGAGGAGTCGGAAGATGGCATAGAGAGGGCCAACCATCCGTTATCGAAGGCCAACCACACATAAACATTATAAACAAAAAACAAATTACTCAATAACACTAGCAATAATATTATCATTACACATACACAACAATACACATTACATTGATGATTTTTTTGGAAACCTTGAAAGGGAAAAGAAACCTTCAATGCACTCAATTGTTGTCACTATTCATTTTTTTTTGCAAAAGTTAGCTAGAAATTAGGCCCTCGACTTTTCTCTCTCGTATTACAAATATTATTGGGTTGCTAGGTTGCATGCCATGGTAGCATCTCTCTTTTGTATCCTTCACCTTTGGGGTCAACACTTCATCTCTTGCTCTCTCATTGTGTTTATCTTCTTTATTTCACTGCTATTTGGTTGATTGGTCTTTGGCTTGTTTTCCCATCCACAATGTTTTCTGTTGCTTTAACATTGCACATCTTCACCTTCTATCATATTCTAGGTTGTAACAAATCCTTCACCTACTTCGTGGATTATTTAATTGGTCAACATCATCAAACCTATCTCCAACCTTGTTGATTTCTACCTGCAACTAAACATCTTCAGCTCCACCTTAATCCTAATATGGAGTCCGAGACAACTTTTGTGCCATGTCTTTCCAACTACCTTTGCTCATTCTTTGTTCTCATCTTTGTAACATCACCTTACAACAAAGGAATGTGCTATAAGTCCTGCAAATGGCGGGGTTGCATAACATCAACCCTCATCTACGTCCACAAAGGCTCTTTCACACATGGGGTTAAAAATTACTTATGTCTACTATAAAGAGGACTTAATCCATAAACAAAGATGTTTGTCCTCGAACCCATCATTCATCCAATCACCACTAGCCATGTGTACATCATGTCCACTTCCATTCACCATGTCATTTATCTCTACCATGTGTCCATCATGTCCACTTGCCATCCACCACATTATTGCTCGCTGCCATGTGTCTTCATTATATGTATTTTTGCCAAAATCTCTCTTCTCTAAGGGGCATGTTCATTGGAAATGCCTTGTGGCATCAAACTTCCAATGTTACAAAAGGTATACTTTCATTTTTACGAGGCAAATTCTTTTCTTCATGAACAACTTCAACAATTCTTTTTGTATTTCTATTTTCATCAACACTGCACTTTTCATCACTATACATTTTTTCAATCAAAACCACAGAATGTTATGGAAATCAAGGATTTCATCTCATCACTCCTATTGTTGTAATACATCGCACAACATTTCTTTGTTGTTGTCTATCTTTGTCTATATCACTACAAGCACTATTCATGTGCTTCTCATCCATGCATCACCCACATGACTGAAAATTGAATCGTGTCCTTCCTCAAAACCCCTTTGTTCCACTGTGTTCACTCTCGCAATGTACACAAGGACCTATGGTATAGCCAACCATTCTTGCTTGAAACCTCAGAACATGGAGCCATTCACTTGAGACATACGTTCTTCAAAAATAGTGTTCTTTACTTGAGCAACATTGCTTCTTGTTGTCTACAACACACTCCCTTGCAGATTTCTTCATCTTCACAGGTATATTTTAAAATCCACTATCTTTTATTAGCAGCCTATCATCTTCATCCTAACAACGTTCTTCCTCCTTTCAACACTTAATATCTTTCACTCAATACTTTTGTTCCTACAATGTGCGTTTTTTGTTTTCTTCTCTCTTTATTTTCACTTTGATCAGTTGCCCTTTGATTGTTTGGTTTTTCTCTTATCCCATAATAGTCACTAGCTTTGACACCACTTGGTGCAAAGGGGATCAACTCTCCTACATTATCATAATTTCGTCAAAATTCATAGCGAGTTACAATGCTTAACCACACATAAACATCATATACACATAATACAAATTGCTCTAATAAATTCAACAATATCATCACCACACATATTCATCAATACACATTACATAGAGGATTTTACATGGAAATCTCGAAGGGAAAAACCACCTTCAATGCACTTGGGGTCTTTTTTTATTCACCTTTTAGAGAAATAAACTACAAATGTGGTACTCTACTTTTCTTTTTCTCTCAATAGAACAAATATCATTGCATTAGGTCTACTTAATGCCTACCTATGTGACAATAAGATTATCTAAAATTGAGTGCCTCTTGATGAAGATTTAGGGAAATTGATCCCGATTCCTTCAAAATGGTGATGGGTTTTCATCACACAACAATGCTAAGTGGACAACTTTAGGTGAGCACTCGATGATACGATTGTTGCGAGTCCCGTGATGATTGCTCATTACCATCCTCTTTGTAAAATTGAAGCAAGTCTAAATTGACAAAGTCCTAACTTGCATTTTAATATTTGTATAGGTATTTGTCTAGACTGAACTTACCTTAATCTCGGATTGTATACAAGGTGACAAATAGTTCATCAAATGTCAACTTGTAATTGCATAATCTTCTTTTTGCATTAGATAACTTTCATGAGACCATGTCAATATAGATCATCACACTTTCTGTAGTCATGGCTTGAGATTGAAAGAGCACTGTCCACTTACCAAGTGATCCTTCCTTCTAGAGTTGTAATAGTTGAATTCTTTTTCATGATTCTTTGAAGGCCTATCCCGTTCTTCATCAAGTATTTTTCACATGTAATTAAGGCCCCTTGACACTTCGAATCTTGGCAACTTTTGAATGATGACTAAGCATGTCCATCTTGACATGTAGATCCTAGTTGAAAGGACTTGTATGGAGTATTTGGCAAACCATTTCTAGTTCTATTTTGACAAATTTATTTCTGATCTATCTAATGGCGACAATATACCATGTCTTGTGAGAACCACCTCCTTTCTACCATGAGATTTAACCCATCATACCCCTTTCAACACGGTTTAGCCATCATTCCTTGAGAGGATCGAGGGGTTATTTGGATGGAGGTTATTGAGTTTGTGATCTTTAATTGACTAAGTAGGCTAAAATTGAGGGTTCAGAAGACAATCTTTCACAATTCAACAAATTTATTAGCCTAAGAATTCTTTTTGACCACTTGAAGACAACCATCAATAAATTTTGTATTGGCTTGAGGGGTTGGAAGATGGCATAGAGAGTACCAACCTAGTGTCATCATAGCTGCTCAACATATTTCATAGTGAAAAACTACCTTTAACCAGACATAAACATTATAAACAAAATACAAAATGCTCAATAACAACACCAA
This sequence comes from Pseudotsuga menziesii, assembly GCA_001517045.1. NCBI lineage: Eukaryota > Viridiplantae > Streptophyta > Pinopsida > Pinales > Pinaceae > Pseudotsuga > Pseudotsuga menziesii. The sequence continues at coordinate 387,689 of LPNX010212312.1, read as the reverse complement.
AAATACCTTCATCACACAAGCACAACAATACATGTTACAATGATGATTTTAAGTGGAAACCTTGAAAGGAAAAAAACAACCTTCAATGCACTCTATGGCTGTCTCGATTCAATTTTTGCAAAAATTAACTAAAAATGAGGCACTCAACTTTTTTTCTCTTGTATTACAAATATTATTGGGCTGCTTGGTTTCATGCCATGTTAGCATCTGTCTTTCGTATCCTTCATCTTTGGGGTCAATGCATCATCTCTTGCTCTCTCACTGTGTTTGTCTCCTTTATCTCATAGTAACTATTTCTTGGTCGATTGGTCTTTAACCTTTTTGCCAATCTGTTTTGTATTGCTTTAACACTACATATCTTCACCTTCTATCATATCTAGATTGTAATCCTTCACTCTTTCAGCTACTTTGTGGATTTATCTAAATTGTCAACATCATCAAACCTTTGGCATTCAATCCTATCTCCTACCTTGTTTATCTCTACCTATGACTACAAGTCCTCAAAATAACTTCTCCACATGTCTCATATGCATCCTCTCTTTCCCTCTACATTAATCCTAATATGGAGTCCGAGACAACTTTTGTGCCATGTCTTTCCAACTACCTTTGCTCACTCTGTGTTCTCATTTTCCATGTATTCCCAACTACCTTTGCTCACTTTGCGTTCTTATATTTGTAACATCACCCTACAACTACACTATAAGACATTCAAAGGGTGGGGATCCAGAACTTCAAACTTCATCCACATCCACAGAAGTTCTTTCACACAGAATTAAAAAGTACTTATGTCTACTATAAAAGGGACATAGTCCATAAATGAAGATGTTTGTCCTTGAACCCAACGATCATCCAATCACCACTAGCCATTTGTACATCATGTCCACTTCCATTTTCCATGTATTTGCTCCCTACCGTGTGTCCATCTTGTCCACTTGCCATCCACCACATCATTGCTCATTGCCATGTGTCTTTATCATATGTATTTTTCCCGAAGTCTCTTTCTTTAAGGGGTATGTTCATTGGAAATGCCTTCGTGGCGTCAAACTCTGTATGTTACAAAAAGTATTCTTTCATGCTTATGAGGTAAATTCTTTTCTTCATGAACAACTTCAACAATTCTTTTAGTATTTCTATTTTCATCAACTTTGCACTCTTCATCGGCATACATTTTTGCAATTAATACAACACAATATTATGGAAATCAAGGATTTCATCTCATCACTCTTCTATTGTTGCAATGCATTGCACAACATTTCTTTATTGTTGTCTGTATTTTTCTATATCACCATAAGAACTATTCATGTGATGAGATGCATCACCCACATGGCAAAAAACTGAATCATGTCACTCCTCAAAAACCCATTGTTCCACTATGTTCACTTTAGCAGTGTACACAAGGACCCATGGTATAGCCAACCATTCTTGCTCAAAACCTCAAAACATGGAGCCATTCACTCGAGACATAGCTTCTTTAACAATAGTGCTCTTCACTTGAGCAACATCTCTTCTTGATGTCTACAACAAATTCCCTAGCATATTTCTTCTCTTCATTGGTATATTTTAAAATCCACTATCTTTTGTTAGCAACCTATTATCTTCATCTTCACCCTAACAACATTCTTCCTCCTTTCAACACTTAAATACCTTTATACTTTCATTCCTACAACTCTTTGATCTTCTTGGGCTTTTTTTTTCCTTCTTTTCTCTTCGTTTCCGCTTTGATCACTTTCCCTTGGATTGTTTGGATTTTCTCTTATCCCATAATAGTTGCTAGCTTTCACACCACTTGGTGCAAAGGGATATCAACCCCTCCTACATTATCATAAGCATGTCAAAATTCATAGTGAGTTACTATGTTTAACAACAAATAAACATCATATACACAAAACACAAATAGGTCAATAATAAATTCAACAATATCATCATCACACATACTCATCAATACACATTACATAGAGGATTTTACATGATCTTCATGCACTTAAGGTCTCTTTTTATTCACCTTTTAGAGAAAGAAACTACAAATGAAGCACTCAACTTTTTTCTCTCTTTCAATAGTACAAATATCATTGCATTGCTAGGCCATCGACCATGGAAACCTCCTTCAATTTTGGGGCTGTCCTTCATCTTTTGATCTCTCCCTATATTATGTTCTTCCTTTCACCATAACTACTTCTTAGAATATTGTCCTTTCACCTTCTTGGTCCTTTTGCCATTGTTTTGTAACATCTCTAACACAAATTGTCTTCACCTTTTATTACATTCCAAATTGTAATAGATCCTTCATTCCTTCAACCACTTCACGACTCTATCTCATTTATCCACATAATCAAACCTTTTATGCTTAACCCTATCTCCTACCTTCTTATTTATCCCTACCCATATTTTTATCTCTTTACCATGTGTCTTCAAAAGACTTAATGCAATGTCTCTTATGCACAATCTCCCACCCTTTGCATTATTACTAATGCGAACATAGATATGAAAACCCTTTGCACCATACCTTTTCTCCTACATTTTCTTGATCTACATGTGTGTATAACCTTTCTCTACAAGTAATGAATGCACTACAAGGCATTTAGAGGGTAGGGACATAGAGCATTGGGCCTCCTCTACATCAACTCCTTCTCATATGGAAAGGCTCTTTTACACTTTGAATTAAAAAGGACTTCCACCAACTATAAAAAGGACTTGGTCCATAAATAAAGACATTGGTCCTATAACCCTCCAGTCTTCTAATCACTAACTTCCATGTGTCCATCATGTCCGGTTTCCATTCACCATGCCAGTAATCACTACCATGTGTCGTCACCATACATATGTTTTCCAAAATTTGTTTACTAAGTGGTATGTTCATTTCACTAGAGATGCTCATGCATTGGAGTGTGATGTTTGCAAAGCCTTGTAGGATCTAGAAGAGTATCTTGGGGATGTGGGTAACTATTGTGCATAGCGTGTGTATTAGTTACATGGAAGTTTTTATGCACCATGCTTGAATGGAATTTTATTGTTGCGAATACTTAGAAATGTTCTCACAATTATGTTGGAGAGAGCTTTCTTTGTTGCTGTAAAAATATACTTCTTATATATACATAAAAATATTTACATTGACAAAAAAATGAAAGCGAAAGGGTATATATAATGGATTTTACATCCTCTTCCTTAAAGCAACTAAAAGTACTCTAAAATTATAATTAAGTGGAATGATTTGAGAATTTGGCATCCATAATCAACAAAGATCCTTTAGCCAACAATTACATGTGTACCTCATCTTTCCACAATAAAAAAACCAAAGCATTGACCTCAATTTCAAATACATATTTGCAGTCGAGTCTCCAGAAAAAAAAGAATGTGAAAACTCTCAAACAATGCCAAATACTAGCCAAAAAAATCTCCCAACAAAGTTTCTCTCCAATGAAAATGCCCTTGAAGAATGCTTGCCCATTGTGATTGACCCTGATCTCAATAAGACCTTGCAAAAGGGAGTTCCCATAAAATATGCTTCACTCCTTTTGCCTTTGTATAAGAGATTCACAAACCATAATGTTAGAATTTGTAACTTTGGAGGTCGGGGGGGGGGGGTGCTAAGTCATTGTCCTTAGTCTTTTATTTATGTAAAGTTGAGTTATGTAAATAAAGTATTTGTACTTCATAACATAATGTGACTTTTCAGTTGGGGGCCCCATAAATTTTAATGTGCATTTAATTATTAATTTATATTTATTAATGTGCATTAAATGTGAACCATTGATCATGAGATTAAATTGTAATAACCCAATTCGAAAATTCCCAACAAAGGCAGAATTTGGGGAAAAATTGTCTTGACTACTCTTGACTCTAGGGGATTCAAATGGCACAAGAGGGTCTCAAAGTTGGTAGGGAATAATATGGGGAGTATTAGGACCAATCAATGGAATCCATGATAAATTTATGATAGGTTATAGACATTTGCAGCTTGATTTGGAAACATTGGAAAAAATGGTAAAATTACTAGTAATTTATGGTGCAATTCCCCCTAGGGTGTGAGCAAAAATGGCTCTCCAAATCCTATGAAAACTTCCCAAATTGTCCAAAAGAGTATGGGGAATTTTATTAGACTTCATTTACTGTCATTCGGTATGGTTAAGAGTTCTGCAACAGAGGTGTAAAGCTTCATATTCGAATGCATAAATTCAGTGATATTTTCTTAAGGGCAATGCCATGTAAACACTCAACTTTGACTCACAAATTGTGTATATCATGGTTTAGCAAAAGAGAATAATGAGTATATACCACTAACATCATATTAATAGCTCACTAAAAACATATAACATCATAGCCAATTCGCAACATACATCAGATATACAACTCCATTGAAATGGGAAATCAACACATGAAAACTAGTCACAACAAAGCTTGTAAATGTGGACATTTGCATATGTATTTCTACTGATTTCGACTTACATAGAGGGCGAGAGACATATTAGATAACCATAAATAATTCACCCATGCTTGGGCATCAAATGGACTCAATGGGGCACAACCACCAGCACACAAGTGCGCCATCATAGATAAATATGGAAATATTGAAGTGGGGATTGAGAGAATTGGACGAGAGATGGGTCATGAATAGTAGAATCCTCCTATATGCAGTAAAAACAATCCATTAAGATACAAATTAGAGGTTAGGGTGGCCTCTCCCACAACCAACTTGGATGAGAATCTTACTCTCTCGAAATTGGCTCACCAACAGGGTAAGTGAGCACTCACCGTGCAATGGACAAGCTAGTGCATTCGAAAATGCCAAAGGCAAATTATCAAATGATAAAAAGCCATTATCATTCCACATGACATATTTTTATAACCCTCCTAAGGTTATCCAAGGTATAATTCACTCCCTTAAGCTTCCTCCAACTCATCCTTGATGTTTAGTAACCTCCATGACATTTGTCCTTCTCCTCAACCCTTCATCTTCCTCCAAATTCGAATTGCTTCCACCAAACACCAAATGCACCCCCTTGGAGGATATTTTTAGCCTTGACATGTCATATTGTCATAGGTCTACAATCAGGTCTATAATCAGGTTTGACTTGTTAGAGACTCTTCTATCATTATTGCCATAAAACACATAGAATCTCTCTCCAAGTGGCACCTAGTTTCTTCATAGCCTCTTCCTCTTCTATGGGGAGTTACTCCTCTTCACCCATTCGAATATTTGGGATAATGATATGTTACGTGACACCTCTTCACCTTTCAAGAATGTCCCATTACTCATAATTTCAAATTTGGGGTTAAGTCATGACATGTGTAAGGAAGAATCTAGCCACCTAAGGTCTCCATGAACCTCCAAATGTCCTTATGTAGAAATGCCACTTTATTTTCTCCATATTTATTACATGTATCACCCAATTTAATGTGAAAATGACAAATTAAGGTTCGCTTGGGTCCCATATCTCCCTTATTGCAATATTTAATGCCTCCTCCCCAACCTAGGGAACTAGTAGGTGCGTGAAACATTGTCAACTAGTAGTCTCATTGGGATGGGGACGTGACAGTCCTCCACCCAATATTGTTTGTCCTTAAGCAAAGCCAAGTTTGGATGCTGCAAAATTTGTTAATATTTCCAAGTGGCTTCCTCACTAGGAAAATCCTTCCATTGTACCAAGTATTCTTTTATTGTTCCACTTCTTAACCTTCTCTCCCTTGTTCTCAAGATTTTTTCTAGAACGAGAACAAGTTGTCCTTCATCATCCAAAGGAGGTAAAGTATTTGAAACGGAAATATGCTGAACTATAACCTTATTTCTCAATATTTCTTCTAGAATGAGAATAAGTTGTCCTTCATCATCCAAAGGAGGTAAAGTATCTGAAACAGAAATATGCTAAACTATAACCTTATTTCTCAAGATTTTTTCTAGAACGAGAACAAGTTGTCCTTCATCATCCAAAGGAGGTAAAGTATCTGAAACGGAAATATGCTGAACTATAACCTTATTTCTCAAGATTTTTTCTAGAATGAGAACAAGTTGTCCTTCATCATCCAAAGGAGGTAAAGTATCTGAAATGGAAATATGCTGAACTATAGCCTTATTTAGACATGAAACATGAAATACATTATGAATTTTACTTCCCATGGGAAGCTCCAATTCATAGGCCACTTCTCCAACCTTTCGAATCACTTTGTAGGGACCATTAAACCTTGGTTTGAGTTTTTCTGAACCTTTATCCTTTATGGTGGCTTGTTTGTAAGGATTCAACCTCAAATAAACCAAGTCATTCACTTGGAAATGCCTCTCCACTCTATGTTGGTCTGCATATTGTTTTTGCTGATTTTTGGCAACTTGCAAGTTATCTTTCAAAACCATTACAATTTCTTGACTTTGTTCAATCCAATCCTTAGCCTTTGGAACTCTACTGTCACCAAAAATGTGGTCAATAAAAGTGTATGCATCATAACCATAAAGTGATTTGAAAGGAGACATTCCAATGGACATATGAAAAGTAGTATTGTAACAAAACTCACCCAAATGCAACCATTTTATCCATGCTTTTTTCTCCCCACTAACATAGTTCCTCAAGTAGCATTCCAACCATTAATTCAGCCTCTATGTTGGGACATTAGTTTGTGGATTATATCTTGTGCTAGGTGTCAAATTTGTCCCCACCATTTTGAAGAGTTCTTGCCAAAATGCACTAAAAAATCTGCTATGTTTGTCACTAACAATGCTCTTAGGAAGCTCATGCAATCCGAAAACTTAGTTAAAAAATGGCTCAACCACTTGTGTAGCAGTGAAAGTGGTAGTAACAACAAATAAATGGGAAAATTTAGTGAGCATATCCACCACCACAAATATGCAATCCTTACCAAATACCTTGGGAAAACCAGTGATGAAGTCCATGGAAATGCTCTCCCATTTTTGTTCTGGAATAGGAAATGGGTGTAAGAGGCCAACTGGATGAGTGTGCTGCACTTTATTTTGCTGACATGTGGGCCATTCATTAACATACTTCAGAACATCAACCTTCAACCCTTTTCATGATAATATTTCCCTTAACATTCGGTATGTTTTTAAGAAACCGGGGTGACCTTCTAGAGGAGAACCATGAGATATATTTAAAATTTCCTCCTTCAAACTCAAACTAGGGACCAAATAGATTCTATATTTGTAGTAAATGATTCCTTTCAGCACCTTATACCTATAATCATGGTTAGTCCCATAAAAAATTTCACAAGAAAAATTATCCTTGGCATACTCTACTTCTAATGTGGTTTTCCAATTTTCTACTACATCCATTAGAGAAATAGAAGGTCTTCTAGATAAGGCATCGACTACCACATTATTTTTACCCTTCACATATTCAATGTCAAATTCAAATGCTTGAATCTTACTCACCCACTTTTTCTTCCTTTCATTTAGATCCTTTTGAGTGAGGAAGTACCTTAAGCTGTTATGGTTAGTTTTGACCACAAATTTGTTTCCCACTAAGTATTGTCTAAACTTTATCAAAGCACGCAGTAAATATTCTCATGTGGCTATAGCTTCCTACTCTAAAAATCTATTGGGTGTTGTCCTTGTTTTAGGACTGCTCCAATGCCCTCTCCTGATGCATCACATTCCAAGATAAATGGTTTAGAAAAATCAGGCAAGGCTAGAATAGGACAATTACTTATTACCTCTTTCATTATTTGGAAATATTTTTCAGCCCCTTCATGCCATTGTAAATCATCTTTCTTTGTCATATCGGTGAGAGGTGAAGTGAGTTGGGAGAACCCCTTCGCAAAATTTCTATAATAGGTTCAAATTCCAATGAAACTTCTCAATCCGATGAGACTTTTGGGATGAGGCCATTCTATAATGGTTCTTATTTTCTCCATATCCACCTTCACACCATCTTGACCAATGATGTGTCCAGGATACAATAGCTCCGCCAAACCAAGCTCACATTTTGATAGCTTTGCAAACAAAGATTGATCATGCATAATTTTTAATACCTCTTCTAGATGATGCAAATGTTTCTTCCAATTTTTACTGTAAATAAGAATGTCTTCAAAGAAAGATAGTACAAACTTACGAAGTTTCTTGTGGAAGATATTGTTCATGAATGATTGGAATGTGGAAGGTGCATTTGTCAAGCCAAAGGGAATGGAAACAAACTCAAAGTGACCATAGTGGCATCTGAAAGCAGTCTTGGGTATGTCTTCTTCTCTCATTCGAATTTGATGATAACCAGATCTAAGGTCAATCTTTGAGAAGAAATTGGATCCATGGAGCTCATCCATGAGTTCATAAATCCTTGGGATGGGATATCTATTCTTCACCGTCTTCTTATTCAACGCTCTAAAATTAATGGACATCCTCAAAGTTCCATCCTTTTTCTTTGCCATGACAACTGAAGAAGCAAATGGGGTGGAACTAGGCCTTATGAGACCTAAATCCAAGGGTTCTTTAATGGAATCTTCAATCTCATATCTAATCCTTTTGGGGTGTCTACAGGGAAGCATTTTGTCATGTTGTGTTCCTACCTCTAACTCAACGACATGCTCCGCCCCTCTGTCTGGTGGTATTCCCAGGGGAAGGTCTCCAAAAACCCTCTCATACTTACTCAATAATTTATATATCTCCTTAGGCTGATTGGAAACCTTCAAGACAGGTTTAGGATATGTAATTACACATTTAACATCCCATTCTATGTCTCCATTCCTCAAGATAGACCTCATGATGTGGGAGGACACCACTTGATTTGGGTAAGTATGCATTCCCCTCAACAAGATGGGTTTCCCTTCTAAATTTTTGAACATCATTTTAGGGACTTGATATTTCAATGTATGCTCCCCTAAATAATACAACCATTGTACTCCCAAAAGCACATTTGTATCAGCCACATTCACTACATAAAATTTTTCAGTGATAATATGATTTCCTATAGTAACTTGAAGCTTTGGAATCCATTTAGTGCAGTCCATAGAATTGTTACCTAGAATGATGACTGTGAAGCCATCAAAAGTTTCAGCTTGTAAATTTATCCTCTCCACCAAGGCTGCATTTATGAATTTATGAGTGGCTCCACCATCCACCAGAACCGTGACCTTTTGGCCTTGTATGTTACCCTTGAGCCTCAAGGTGTGGAACCTAGGTACACCTGAGAGTACTGCGATTTTTCTTGTATCAGGAGTGGGATGTTCTTCTTCTGCTATCTCATACCCCTCTTCTTGGGCTGCAAATTGTGCTTCCTCCTCCTCCTCCCCCTCTTCATCATCTTCATATAAAACTTCAATGTAGTGTGCCTTCCCCTTGTCACATTTATGTCTCGGAACCCAAGGTTTTTGGCATGTGAAACATAACTTATTTCTTCTAAGTTCTTATTTTCTTGGTCATCCTTTATTTTCTTTGGTAGAGGAGTCCTTTTTGCATGCTTTCTTAGCTTCCTTGAACTTGGAAGGGAAATTTGGCTTGTGGGGGTATTTGGTTCTTGGCATCACATTTTGCAAATCTCTTGTCAAATTCATGGAATCCTTCAATGTGGTTGGCTTGTGGTATTTCATGAGCCCTATAAAAGGTTCTATCAATCCTTCAGTAAATAATAAAACCAACCTAGCCATAGATACATCAGAAACCATTACTGAAAGCTTTTCAAATTCTAACATATACGCTTCAGGAGTTCCTACTTGCTTCAATTGTGCTAGTTCTTTGAAAGGAAGTTCGGGGTCTTTCCTTTCAAATATCTCCATTAATGCATTGGAGAAACCATCATAAGATAAAATTTGATCATGTACCAAGGTTCTAATACCATGGAACCACCAATCACTATCTTCCCCTTCAAGATGCAAAATGACCATTTTCAATGCATCTTTTTCAACCATAGGATTTAACTGAAAATACACACTTAATTTTTGCAACCAAGCACTAGCAGACATTTGTGAGGAACCATCAAAGGAAGGAATAGTTACTTTTGCCATGGTGTATTTTAATTCATTATTAAGAGGAGGTTCCCTATTCCCACTTCCTCCTTGCTTAAAATGTAGAGAGGCTCTAATGAACTGATCGAAAGGTAGGACTTTCCTACATTCATCACTTAGTTGCTGCCAATCATTTGCTGCTTCCCTCACATCATAGGTAGTGTAAGGGCCTTATTTGGAATTTAAAAACTTAGGTGTTTTAGGTACATTCTGATTCTTGAACTCATGGGGTCGGTTATGAGATCCAATATTCAAAAAAATGGCTTCCCCATTGGTCTTCTTCTCAACATGAGGTGAACTACTACTACTCCATGGTGTTGACTTGCCCCCAAGTTGGCTTGCCAAAAATTTGAACCCTTGTATAAAATGTTTGGTCATCCCTTCAATATATTATTTAATGAATGTCTTAAGGTCCTCATTATCTTCTGTTTCATCCATGTCTCCAAATCCTAGTTCTTTTCTAGTCTGCTCGTACCTAGAATTGATTTCTTCACTTTCTTCTCTTCCACTGTTAATGTCTCCAGTCTCAGTTTCTAATGGAGGGATTTAATCATCAGGAAACATGAATATATCACTAAAAAAGGTGCTAATATCATTCTCTCATACCACTGTAATGACCCAATTCAAAAATTCCCAACAAAGGAAGAATTTGGGGGTAAATTGTCTTGACTAGTCTTGACTCTAGGGGATTCGAATGGCACAAGAGGGCCTCGAATTTGGTAGGGAATGATATCATGAGTCTTATAAACACTCAGTGGAATCCATGATAACTTTATGACAGGTTATAGACATATGAAAATCTATTTGTGGACATTGGAAAAAATGGTAAAATTACTAGTAATTTATGGTGCAATTCCCCCTAGGGTGTGAGCAAAAATGGTTCTTCAAATCCTATGCGACCATCCCAAATTGTCAAAAAAGTATGGGGAATTTTATTAGATTTAATTTATTGTCATTTGGTATGATTAATATTTCTACAACAGAGGTGTAAAGATTCAAATTCAAATGCATAAATTCAGTGATATTTGCTTAAGGGAAATGAGATGTAAAAGCTCAACTTTGAATCACAAATTGTGTATATCATGGTTCAGAACAAAGAATAATGAATATAGACCATTAAAAACATATTAATATCTCACTAACAGCATATAACATCAGATCCAAGTCGCAACAGACATCAAATATACAACTACATTGAAATGGGGAATCAACACATGGAAACTAGTCACAACAAAGCTTGGAAATGTGGACATTTGCATATGTATTTATGATAATTTAGAGTTACAGAGAGGATCAGAGACATATTATGGATCCATAAATCATTCACCCATGCTTGGGAATCAACTGGACTCAATGGGGCGCAACCACCATTCACATAAGTCCGCCATCATAGAGAAATATGGAAATATTGAAGTGGGATTGAGAGAATGGGAGGAGATACGGGTCATAGATAGTAGAAGCCTCCTATATGTAGTAAAATAAATCCATTAAGATACAAATGAGAGGACAGTGTGGCCTCTCTCACAACCAACTTGGATGAGAATCTCACTCTCTCGAAATTGGCTCACTAGCAGGGTAAGTGAGCACTCACCATGCAATGGACAAGCTAGTGCTTTCCAAAATGCCAAAGGAAAATTATCAAATGATAAAAATCCATTCTAATTCATCATGACATATTTTTATAACCCTCCTAAGGTCCTCCAAGGTATAATTCACTCCCATAAGCTTCCTCCAACTCATCCTTGATGTTTAGTAACCTCCAAGACACTTGTCCTTCTCCTCAACCCTTCATCTTCCTCCAAATTCGAATTGCTGCCACCAAACCCCAAATGTGACCCCTTGGATGATATTTTTAGCCCTGACATGTCAAATTGTCATATATCTTCAATTAGATCTGCAATAAGGTCTGACTTGTCATAGATATTCCATCATTGTTTTCATAAAACACAAGGAATCTCTCTCCAAGTGGCACCTAGTTCCTTCCTAGCCTCTTCCTCTTCTATGGGGAGTTACTCATCTTTACCCATTAAAATCCTTGGGCTCATGATATGTTACTTGACACCTCTTCAAATTCCAAGAATGCTCCATTACTCATAATTTTGAATTTGGGGTTAAGTCATGACATGTGTAAGGAAGAATCTAGCCACCCAAGGTCTCCATGAACCTCCAAATGTCCTTATGAAGCAATGCCCCTTTATTTTCTCCATATTTGTTATTTGTATGACCCAATTTAATGTGTAAATGACAAACTAAGGTTCTCTTGGGTCCCATAGCTCCCTTATTGCAATATTTAATGCCTCCTCCCCAACCTAGGGAACTAGTAGGTGGGTGAAACATTTCCAACTAGTAGTCTCATTGGGATGGGGACATGATAGTCCTCCCCACCCAATATTAATTGTCCTCAAGAAATTCCAAGTTTGGATGTTGCAAACATTTGTTCAAAGGTTCCTCAAATATAAAGGAAAATTATTTGGATATTGTCATTGCTGTCACAAGTTTGGACGCAAAGATGTTGATTGCAGAATCAAGGGAAAAGATCAAAATACCAAATCCAAAAGATAAAGAAGATCAGTAAGTAGGGTACCTGATGGAAATATGTGGAGAATAAGTCAGATTACAAAGACTCAGAAGAAACACAAATTTCAAACATTAGTGAAGTTTCCAAAGATGATGGTGAGCATAATAGTGCTATAGATAAAAATGACATCCATTATGACAAAAAGAAAGATGAAGATGTTAAAGAATGCACCAATGGAGATGAAGATGATAATGGTGGATTCCTTTTCTAAAATATCTCATGAACTTGAAGAGAACCCTGAAATTAGCATTAGAAGGGATCATATACTCAGGGGGAGTTAATATCAGAAAATTGTAATTGGTACTTGAAAAATATCAGTTGGTAAGAAGAAAAGAAAGTTTTGACGTTGCCATCAAAACAAGAAGAAGAAGAGTCATAAGAAATACTTGTTAAAAGCGATCTTCCTCAAAGACAAGAAGAAGTGTAGAAGTGACAAATTGAAAAAGAAAATATTTTGTCTAGAAATCATCTATGTGACAAGCATGCTTAATGGTTGAAGTGCAACAAAATAAAAAGCAGAATTAGAGAAGACAAGAGATGCTCATGGTTAAATGATAAGACCGATGTATGGTTGATATAGAGCAAAGTGTAAGACCTGTGAAGTAACATGAAAATATTAAAATGCGTGATCCATGAGATCCATGAAGACCATGAAGTTTGTAATCCAATAGAAGATGGAAATTATCCGTATTACTCAGAATATGAAGTCATGACACATAAATTAAAAACTTTGTCCATCCTAAAAGTATTCATTTGATCACATTTGTTTGGGATGATCTTCCACATTTCACACTTGGAGGATTTGATAATCCCGTTTTCATGGTTGATGAGCACATGTAAAGATTAATACAAGAACATATCTGAAGGGTACCATTTAGAAAATATTAAGGACTATCTGATAGGGAAATTATGAATAGGCATTTCCGTGAGTTGAAATCATTCTTGATCCAATATTTTAAAAGCGGTTTTAAATACAAAAATTCTTGACAGTGGAAGAAAACTCAAGGCTGATATGAAATATAAAGATACAGTTTATTGAAAATGTGCCAGGATGAGTAAAAGTAGCAGTAAATATTGTGAAGGAACAATTGGTATTCAAACACATATCAGTTTAATGAAGCTCTTTCTAAATTTGTCTCTCAGAAGCATGTTTATGAACCTGTAGCAAATCCTATTGTTACCTCAGACCAAGGAATTATGGTGCAAGCTATGAAAGAAGAATATAGTATTAATTAAGCTAGTCAAACCCGGGTCAATGTCTAAAGGAACGAGGAAATATGGATAATAAATTGCTTTCATGGAATTGAAGACTCCTTACAAAGAGCAAGTTACATGATACATTTTTAAAAGAGCAGTTTATGGAAGAAAAATAATGATGAGTGTCAACTCTATCACAAAATGTAGAAAATGTTGACAAAGGGGAGGAACATTGAAAGGGAGAGTCTATGAACTAATCATCCATGTTCTGCTTCAAAGACTCACTATAGGAAAGTAAATGAGGATATTAACCAAATCATAGCAAAATGATTAGTGCCAAGTCCAGTTAACAAGAGGAAGAGAATAAAATAGCTAAATTTCTTCCCATTAAATGGAAAGCATATCACTTGAAATCAGGAAGAATCTATGGCTTGCATACTGTACATCCAATTCATACCCAACAAAAGATTGTAGTCAAGGGGTGCATAAACCACCTCGACCTCGATCGCAATGGTCTTCCCTCCCAATTGCACCTCTAGAGAATGAAGTACCCCATGCGACTGAAAATATCTACCATCGAAAGCCATCAACATGTTGGTAGATTGAGACAACGTGGGAGAACCTAAGCCCTTCCAACAAGACAAAGACATCACGGAAGCAACAACGCCTTCCTCAGTGACAGTATGCATGATGGTGTTATTAAGACACTCTACATGAATCAAAAGAGACACGTAGTAAGGCAAGTGAGGCTGTACTCCCATGGTTTCAAATTTGATAATGGAAGAAGAGATATCGTCACTAACCCCAAGACCAGACAACAAGGCTTTCCTCTGCGGAGGACAAGTCTAAAGCACTTCTAACGAGGACATCACACAAGGATTCTGGCCCAAATCCTTGACAACTGAATAGTTCTGGGTGGCTCAGGAACTAGGATTATGCCCTGAACTCTTTAAGACTCCCTTAGGAATGTGAGGTGGAGCTTTAGGTTTATCCGTAGGCTTTTTGATTCGCAAAGGCCTCTCGGGTGGGGAAGTTTCTTTCCCAAGGTCTGGTTGTGAAGAACCATAATATTTTGCACGAGTCACAACTTTAGCATCTCTCATCATGTTGATACATGCGTGACCACTAGTGGCCTCCAACGGGTTTTGATTTCCACCAGATGCACAACCAGGATCAACGGTCCTGGAGTTCATATTTTGATTATTGGGTAAAGGATTAGTGAACACAGCTGGGACTTGTGCTATGAACTTCGAGGCATCCTCCATACGAGGGCACAAGTGAGTGAGGTGATTTTCCTTACACAACTTACAAGGAAACTTCACCTTACGTTTATACTACTTGTCCCCCCAGCATTACTAGTGTTCTTGTCATTATTATTAGCATTTTTGTTCTTATTCCCACCCTTACGATTATTTTTTCCTTTTTTCTTATTCCTTCCAGGTTGCTGGTTTCCTTTCTAGTTCGACGATTGCATGGAGAGTACACTCACTGGTTGGGTAGGTTGAGACAAAGCCGTAGCCTGTCCCGACACAGACTGGTTAATCGATAACTGGCTCACTTGTTTTGTAACCGAGTTCATAGGTTTGGTACTTGTAGATCCAACAATACCATCGGCATGTGGCCTAGGCTTGACCTTGGGGTTGAAATTGGATCTTGGAGCATTTGGTATAATCTCATACAAAAGTCCTGTTGCAGCTACAACATTTTCCCAAAATTCCAAAAAATTTCAGGACCCTCCTTTTGTTTGAATCAGTTTGATTTTTCTTCTTTGATTTGATCTGATGATTTTTTTAGAATGATTTTCTAATGCTTGGATTGATCTATCACTTGTTTGATTTTTCCTCTAACGCTTGAAACAATCGACTGTTTGTTCAAAATTTATCACTGCTTTTAAATGCGTTTTCAACATGTTTGAATCGGAAGTTTATTTGGTTGGTGCTCCCACTGTTGCGGAATATTGACAGGTCTTGGCTTCAACGTTTTCTCCGATGCGTTTCTCTCAATCGGCTGAAGTTTTGGTTTCGAATTGGAGCATGTTGTTATTTCTTTCTCCGCCGTTGCAGACGGTAAACTCTGAACTCTCCCGATCATCACTTTAATTGTTCAAACCCCGCGTCGTTTGTTCTCGCCGCTCTTTAAGCCTTGGGTTTTTTGCCGTTGCGGCTTCCAAATGCATTACCTTTCCGAGCCTTTAGCTGTTTTCTCTTCCAATTCGGACCTTATTGGAGAGGCGTGATGTCCTTTGTTCTTCTGCCGTTGTGGCTGTGAAAAGCATTATCCTTCTGGTCAGTTAGTGTTTTTCTCCTCCGATAAAGAGTGTGCCTATGGTGAAATGACTTGTCCTTTAGATATCTGCCGTTGCGGCTCTCGTTCCGCTTCCGTTCCGATGTTTTAAAGCTCCGACGCGTTATTGTTTCTTTCTCGGTTATCCTCGTGGTTGGAGGAATGGTTTGGCCACCTGACTTTGCGGAAGGAGTTAGGATTTTGACGCCCGACCCATTTCTCTCTGCTGTCCGATCTTCTATTTTTTCCCTGCCGCTTACATTTGTATATATATGAATGGGGTCGGGCTTGTTCATTATTCTATTATTTTTCAACTGTCGTGCTCTGTCATTATCACGCGCTGTCGTTCTCTCGAGCTTGCAAGGACCCCGTTGTCGGTACCCACATCCAGGTGGCTCAACTGTGGAAGCTTGACTGCCCTTCTTCCCGTCGTCCACGCAGCGTTGCCAGGTAGGCTCCTCATTGCAATTGTCCCGTTTCGTTTGAGCGTTTGGTGATTTTTTTCCCACGGCTAGGTTTTTGTTGCGGCCATTTTCTTCACCCCGTAGTCACATGCATATATAGTGGAGGGAATGTATGGTAACTGTTAGTGGGGGGGGCATTTTGACCCGCAGTATGTTTTACTCCGCAGCCTGTGTTATGCAACCCTGCGCTTATTGAGTGGGGGTTTTGGTGCAGACGGCCGCTATGCTGTCTGCACCAAATCTGCCCGGTATGATGAGGTCTTCATAGAGGAAGGTTTTTTGGCCCCGCCTTGTGATGCCAGGACTAGTTGCCCCTCTCACATGGCCCGTATCCGTCAAAGCCGTGCTGTTTCAAGCGGCTTCGTTTGAGCGCGACTGGTTTCGATCTCGATCCCGGTGGGGGTTATATAGCACCACAGCGTATTATTGAACACAGCTTTGCACAGACAGTAGTTTATTTCCTAAAAAGCGCACCGTTGAAATTTTGCGTATTTCCCCCTGTCATTCCCACAACGAGATGATCATGGCGCTCACAGAAGGCCCGCGTTTCCTTCATGTTTATGTCGATTTGCTTTCCACTCGATGTTATTGATAGAATTGTTGTGGTAGCAGATAGCGGTGTTAGCTTGCCCATCTTTACTTCATTTAACTAATTGTTGTTATGGTAAACATAGATGAAGTGAAATGCTGGACATGTTGTCTCAATGTTTGCAACGTAGTCAGGAATGTCTTAATGTTTACAATCTCATATATGGCAGGAAGATTCCAACCCCGAAATGTCAAAGAGACAAAAGAAGAAGTCTCCTGTGGTCGAAGAGGACCCTGAAGTAGAAGTTGTCACCAAAACTGAGTACATATATGAGGACACCAAGTGTATATCTGGTGTCAAACCTGAATACCAATGGGGGGAAATATATAGGTTAATCACCCGCAGGGAAGTGCCCGATATGGGTTTGGAGAAGAAAGCATATATGCCAACATTGAGAGATCTTCGCTGATGAAGATCGCTACAAGACCAGAGCTATTCCCATGCTCTGAAGTAATTGGTTGGATTCTGCCCCAGGTAGATGTAACAATGATGATCTTGGAGAACGTTGACAAACAGGGCTATGCTGCCTATAGCCCAGGATATGTAGCCCTGGCATACCACCTTCCAGAAGCACAAGTGTTTGTATCTGATGATTGGCTGAAAAACGTTAGAATGGACCTGGTTGAGACTCTTAAAAGAATGTTGTTGCCTGGAAAACATTTCAGGACCAGGCCGACAGGTGAATATGATACAACAAGCTTAAGGACCCCATATAGGTTCATAGCTTTAATTCTTAACCGGATTTTTGGAAGAACTCATGGCAGGTTCTTCAAGTTGGAATGGATGCCCATTATTTTTTATGTTACAATCCAAGGGACCATTTTCAATTGGGACAACATAGTATCAAATATTTTATCTTCCTGCTTGGCCTCAGCCCTGGGAGGAGTATCCCAGAAGGTCTGAATTCTACATGAGCTCCATACTTGTCGACTGTATATTGTGCAATCAGCCTTTCCCTGGACTACGATGTATCTGGGATAGAGCAAGGATGGCGGTGTATTCTGCATATAAGCCACTGTGGGCACACAAGTACCACAGTCATTACCGGGAATTCTGTGAACACTTCATCATGCCATTGTATAGCCTCATTTTTTTGAAGGAAGGTAACTGCATGTCAGAAGAGGCACTGCAAATGATTGAAGAATATGCAGAGTATTATTTGACCGAGGATGGCCTTTACATCAGAATGTTTGGGGGTTCCAGAGCGCCCTCCTTATTACCCCAATACGCCACAGACTACATCATCCATAAGGAGGCCATCAGGCAAGTTTTCCTGGATGGAATAGGGAGCTTTCTGTTTGAGCATAAGAAGGCCGCCTATCCTCCTTTGCCCTTCAAGTTAGGAAGTTACAAGTTTACCAGAGTGAAAAAAGCTGATGAGTTTGTAGAAGAATTAGAAAGGTTTTTGGCGAGATGCCATTCCATCGAAATGACTCCCGCGGTAAAGTAGCTGAACATTGCAAGGAAAACAACGTACATTTTGAATACACCCACCATTGGGATAGGGAAGAATCCGTCTTTCGTAGTGCATTGAATCTAACAGCCTTAAGGAGAAGGTTCAAGAAGAATATTACCACAAAAGGTGGGAAGGGAGCGGATGAACAAGCCAAAGCTGATGAAGAAGCCAGAAAGAGAATTGAAGATGCCCAAAGGTTGGCACAGGAAGCTGCAGGGAGAAGAAGAAGAAAAAAGAAAAGCTGCCCAAGAAGCATCCAAAAAGGTAGAAGAAGACGCAAGAAATGAAGCAGAAGAAGAGAAAAGAAAGCTTGATGAGGAGCTTAAGAGACAGGAAGCAGAGAGGTTAAATTTGACTCAGACAGAGACTGAACAGTCAGTCTCTGACACAGCTGGTGGTCAGAACCAGGACATTGAAAACCCCGAGGTGTAGGACCCAGAAGTACCTGCTTCCAGCACACCTGGACAATCTATAGTCCCCACCCTTAAACTGATCCCTTTTGTACAGAAGGTGGGTGAAGAAATACCTGATTTTAACACTGTGTTCTATGACAGGGAGACGAAGAGGATAGTGAAGAGAACGGAAAGGAAGGTTGAATCTAGAAGTCTGCCCGGGAAAATGATAATGGATACACCTGTTGTGTTTGTAACAGACCGAGATCCAATATTCACCATTAGAGCCGGAGCTGCATTGATTCAATCATCGAAAGATAATGTGGACAAAATTATGACAGACTTGGAGCAATCCAAGAAGTCCTCTGCTCAACTGAAAGACACATTGAGAAAGGAGAGAGAGGAAAGCAATAGGATAAAGAGGAAATATGAGGATATGAAAAGGGAGATGAGGTCCTCAAAAGATGAACTGCAACTCCTCCAAGCAGAGAGAGAAGCTAGGGAAACTACACAAGAAATTCTGGAGAGAGTGCAGCAGGAGTATCAAGAGCTAAGGACGGAGAAAGAGCAGCTGCTGGAAAAAATAGAAGACTTAGAGATGCAAAAGACCACTTTGGAAGCAAGTGAGAAACAAGCTCAAGAATAAGAAGTGAAGCTTCAAGAGCAGATCTCTTCTCTAAAAACCACTTTAGAGGCAACAAAAGAGCAGCAGGTCAATTTGCAACCCTTCAAGGAGCATGTGCTGGCACAAAAGGCCAAGATGCTGCAGCTGCAAACTGACATAGAAGAGGAGAGATGCAAAGTTCTGCAGGTAGATGGCCGATTAGAGGAAATCCTGGAAACCTCCTCTTACTTTGTTGATAGATCTCAGGATGTCCTTGAAGTCCTGACTGCAAGAATGGCAAGGTTGGAGAATAATGAAGAAACTCCAGCAGAGCTGCCATCGAAGGATAAACAGGCTCTCAAGCGGGATTATGAATTACTGGAGTTTGCTATAAATACCACAGAGGATTTCAAAAAGGCCGTCAAAAAGACGAAAGGAGCATGCGCAGAGTTTTTCAGGAGGCTCCTTATTACCTACAATCGGTGCCAAACTGAGGCCGAACAGAGGCTTGATGTTTTCCTAGACCACAACTCATTTGTGGAGATGTTGCAGAAGAGATATCAGGAGGAGGAAGCGAAAGTACAGCATATTAAAGCCCTGGATGATCAGATCTTAAGGAGTGAAGTAGATCATTCAGCCATCAGTGTGCAGCTTTTGGAGGATCAGCTTCGGTTGAGCACATCCAGAATTGAGGCTATAAAGAACCAGGCTGCGAAGTTTGAGATCAACATTCAGTTTCTGGAACCTTGTGCCTTTGAAGGCATCGCCTCTGAATCTTTGGCGTGGAAGAAGTTTCTAGACACCCAAGTGGGACCCTCCTCGTAAAATATTGGTCACTTTGTAATTTGTAACGATTTTGTAAAAACATTTGAGAAAAATGAAACATTGGAGGTGAAGAGTTGGGAAGCCCAAAGGTTACTTTGGGCAGCCCAACAGTCTCACCCTTTTTGTATAAATGTAGAAGGCTTAGAAGCAATAGGGGCTTTTTCCCAGTTAGACATGTAAAGCGATATTATAAGAAGAACTACTTTTTTTTGCAATAAAGAATCATTGTTTGCCTGTTGGAGAAAGAGCGGTGGGACTTTCAAATGTTATGCTGTAGATGGTTGAAAGATGAACTATTTTTTTTTTCCAGCGTTGTGTCCATCAACCGTGAGATCGTTCTAACTCTCAGAGCCTATGTTCTTGTTTGAATGATTTCTAGTTTATTCTGTGGGATTACCACCATGAGTAATGCATGCTGTTCATAAACAATTGGCTATCTGATTGTCTAAATATTTTAATCGTTCATGTGTTGCAGGAAGGAATATCAGCTACCTGTAATTTCTCATTATAATGCATGCACATTACGCATTACTCATATAATAAGTTACAATTTGGCTCCCCGTGGATAGATAGATAGATAGATAGGTGGATAGTTAGTTTACTTTATTGCTGCATATGTGATTTAGATGTTTGTGAGCTCTAAGACGAGAGGTAAGAACCTGCGCATCACGTTGTGACTGCTCCTTGCATCCTTCATCACCATGCATTGTTAATTAGGCACTTGCATTTCATACTTTAAGTCAAAAATACAAAAATATACGGTGGACTGGGCCGAAACCGGTAAAACATTTGTTTTTGTTACTTTGACCTACGGTAGTCGGACCGCAAACCGGATGGATTCCCCATACCAAACAGTCACGGGCTAGTTGGGAACGCTGACTGGGGAGAATCCCTTACTGTTGTTGCCTGCGAATTTCCAGGCCTCAACAAGTCCATATTGAGAATAGATCAAATCCAAATCTTGAGCCCTAAAGATAGCTTGTTCCATGTTTTGAACTCCGGATGTAGAAACATCCTTCGTGATGTAAGATAACAACTATTTGAGGAACCATTGAAGAAGAAACTTTGGTGGTATAAAGGCTTTGATTAACCGTTTTCGTCTATGCCACTCTTGAATATGATCTGAAATGTGTGTGGCTTTGTCTTGCTGGAAGGTCGACAAGAGTTTGGTACCGATGTCGTAACGTACGGGTATCTAGAAATGATTAAGGAAAGCCATGGAAAGGTCATCAAACGTAGCATAAGCCCCCCCGGTAACTCTATATACCATTTCGCTGCAGAACCCATGAGGGTGCATTGAATTATCCTCAAATAGATGGAATCATCGTGTAAGGAATTGGAAGAGCACCAAAGGTGGAAAGTGGTGACATGCTCACTAGGATCTTCACCAGCCTTACCTTCGGACTTGGGAATGTCCAAAGGAATCTTGTTAGGGACTGTCGGCCATGCCAGGTTGTGAGACATAGGATCGTTCATAAATCTCGACAAGTCAGGTAAGTTCAAAGTTGCAAGGAAAGGGAGCCTAGGTTGAACCAGTCGATGCCACGCTCCCTGGTAGTTTTGGTTCATGTAATGTTGATTGCTATGAATACCATGGCCTTGGCCAGAATAACCTCCTCTGATTTGACCCATGAAAGGCTGCATGGAAGCATTGTGATGTGGGTTACCTTGATTATGAGGCACTACAAAGCCATAATTGGAAGAGTATGTGGGTTGTTGATACCTGTACCCATACGGCTGATAGTTTTGTCCATACTTTGGTCCATAAGAATGTCCATGAGAAGCTCCATAAGGTGTTCCATGGGATGTACCATGAGATGGTCCATATTCGGTATATGGGGAGCTCCATGAGCTAGAACATGAGACGATCCAGAAACAGGTACATGACCTATTGACACAACAGGAGGTACTCAGCTCTGAGATACTACCATGTTAGCAGTCGCAGAACGAACATGGCTAGTAGAAACATTCTAGCCTGAAGGCCCATGTGAGTTAGGGGGAGGATGGGTCGTTAAAAATGCATTCGAAGGAATAAGGTTCGAAGATGAAGGGACATGTGAAGGAATGTAAGTGGTGTTCCAAATGTTCACTCGTCTCGGTCCTGGTATCTGAATAGGATTACTAACACTAGGCATAGGAGGAGCATGTGAAGATGCCTCCACCATAGGGATGGAAGGCGCAATGTGAATAGTGACCCCAAACCTCTCCACTTGGAAAAGAATGGGAGTGCCCCCAGGCATAGTGCGAGGGTCAACTTCCGAATTGGCATGATCTGCCGGTTCGAGATTAGTGATATCAGGTATGCCATATCTAACATTACTAGTGCTTGTGGGTTCATAGTGAGTCTCGTCGCCTGGAAACTAATATCGGCAACTTGTGAATGAGGGATCATAACCAGATCGTGAAGGTTGTTCATGTGGTGGATCATATGTGCTAGTAGGATCTTCCTCCCCAACCTCATGAGGTGGAGAGGACATCTCTGGAATCTCATCCTCATGATCTCCCATGGTGTGTGAATCAAAGTGAGAAGTAGTCCTCCCGGACTGTCTGGTTCTCTCTCCCAAAGGAAGAGGAGACGTGGAAGGTGGAAGTCTTGCTAAACGACAAGAACAACGGGGTGCCACTCCCGAATCCACAATGACTCAATAAAAATAAAAGACTCAATCTAATTATGCAAACCATAGGCAAACTAGCGCCCACAGAGCATACACCTAAAAATGTAAAGCCAAATCATAAGAAAACTAAGGGTAGGATATGTGAGATCCCGAATGAAGCAGGTATGTCTCAGCTAGGAGAGGCTTGAGACCCCCATACACAATAAGCAGAGGTTTGTAACCAATTATAGTGGCCCTCAGCTTCAACACATATAGTGACTATGCTGTCTGACCCCTACCTGGCTAGGACACCTGTAGAATAACCTCTGCAAATACCCCCTTGATAACCTAGGTAAGGAAAATAAGGTCACCTCAATATAATCAATGCGCAGGCAGATAGTCGCAGGTGGGATTGACTGTATGGGCAGGGTAACAAATCCCTAAGCTTGAAAACATAACTAGTACCTCAGGGGTGCACTAGCCAATACCTCAAAGGCCCCCAGATATGAATACAATCCTGGAAATATATCCGGTGCTAATCAATCACAATCATGGGTCATCCCAATCATAATTGCTCACACTGCCTCGTGCTTAACTCCCTTGTAAGAGGAGGATCCTGAGAAACACTAATTATATAAAGGATTTCACACTCTCACCTGGATAGACACCTAATTGTTTTATTTAGTGGTCTTGGAGAATTGACTCACAATGAACTATTCCAAGACCCTAAAACCTAATCTTGTTGATGCACCCTAAAAAATAAAAGAGTGTAATTCATTTTATTATGCGTTGATTTTAATTGGCTTTATTAGTCAAAGGGTAGATGGATGTGCAACGAATGATTTTATGACACAACAATAAGTAAAATGCACACCTAACAATCAATGAAAATGCACTGTGTCGAATGAAAAATAGGGTATGCTACTATGTGAAGTGCAAAACTTTCCTTCAAATGTATATGAAATCATTCCTATATAAAAATCTGGCTAAGATTCATGAAGCAAACCTAATGCCAGTACCATGCTAATGCAAAATGAAAATAATGCATAACTATGCCAAAAGAAAAATGTTTTTGTATTTTTGAATTAAATGAGATAAAAAGAAAAAATATGACTCTACAACCACTCATAAACAGTAGCCAAGCAAAGAACCAAGATAAAAGAGACCTAATGCACTAATCCCAAAACAAAAAGTAGAAAATGAAATGACAAGAACATTTTCAAAAATCAAACTAAAAAGAGTCTCTGGTCAGAAATAGAGGGTAGATACAGACTCCAGAAGCATCCAAGAAGACTCAGCAATCATCCAAAATCACCCAGCAACACTTAATCTTCCCAAAAAAGAAAAAATTCAGGGCATACGCGACTGTTCTCAGTAAGCCTGTGTACATATGCAACTATTCCAAGAAAACCCGCATGTACACGCGACTGTGAAACCAGAACCCGCGTACAGGAAGAAAACGAGAGAAAAATAATGCAAATAGACAAGTTGAGACAAAATCTACTCCTACAGGATACTACTGGGAAAACATGCCCCCAGACCCGACACAGAAACATAGAAATCATAGCAATTCAAGCGCATTGAATATCGAAAAACCCTCAAAGAAAAACAATTAGGAACCTCCCCAGTATGGTTGCCAATTCTGTTACGGAGAGAAAATTTCTATGGATTGGGGTGTACCACAATAGACAGAGAAACCGAAGAAATCAATCCCTTCCCAATATGCAAGAGAAATAGAACATCTAACACTAAAGGATCTTGAATCATACCTTATTATGGATGGTTTAAGTAGATCCCCGTTGAGCTTTTTCCAATATCGCTTGCTTTAGCAATTCACTCCCAACAATAGTAAACAAGGCAAGCATGCTATATAATATAGTGTTAGGCCTACTCTAGCATATATAATCAATAATGTATAAGCAATTAAACACATCCATGGATTCAATATTCATTTAAATGCACATCATTGGACAGGAAAAGATATTTCTATTAATAAAATCAGAGATTACATAAGTGACAACCTCTGTCGGCACGTCTACGAACCAGAGAAACCGAGTCCTCCACCTGGGCCTCCACCACCTCAATCCTCCATCTCTTGATAGTAAGCTCACGAGCAAAGGCAAGATTGGGAAGAACAAAAAGTGCTCCAAGGGACAAAGGGATGCAGAATCAAGTACAAGCAAGCTACGACGACAATGGACTATAGTTCTCTTGGTCTTCAATTCCTCTTCTTCAATGTATCCAAGGGGTTCCTTATATAGTACTCCAATGGGGCAATGGAGGGTCAAATCCGAGCGATCTTGAGGCATATGGAAGGCCAAGAGACAAGTGATTTAGATCCACATCAAGGAAAACTCCAAAAATATTTGGATTTATGCACACATCCCAATGTACGCGGGTTTAAGGTCAATATCTATGTATATACGCATGAAAGGGATTAAAAGTCGGGTACAACAAATAATAGGTGTTTTTAGGGATAATATTGGAAACATCAAAGGTACAATATTGGTCCATGGGGTCCAAAGAGTCTATAGAGGGACAGGGAAGGCCATAAATGTGTGATCAACCATGTGTGGTAAAATTATCTGTAACAGTCATACTCTGAACAAAGAAAGTTTGATTCCCCCGAACTCCCCCTACCCCTTTTCCCCCATTCAATGTGTCAGTCCTAGGTTGGTCCACATCTTTGGTTATCCCCTCGCACTTCTAGTCAAGGACACATCATTTCCTTGGTTAGTTGCAGGTCTCCCTCTGTCGATGATAACACATCTATTTCAGAGCATAGACCCAGAGGTCCTTGTATCTTGGTTTCATCCACCTCATTGATGAGTTCCTTGGACCACTTGAGAGGATCCATTAGTGCCTCTCGGGGTGGTTGTGTCTCATGTGCTCTAATTCAACAATATCATCGCACCGTTGAGATTCATACAGGGTGTTGGTCCATTCAGTATTTGGTCGAAGACCCCGGTTGTCACCTAACTCTAGCACATTGGTGAGTCTACTAGGGGACCTAGACAGTTTCATGTCCCTTGCAATTTTTGGGCTGCGTTGGCGATAGTGTTTGGAAGCAACCTAGTGCTGTGCTTCCATATATATCCAGTACTTGATGCTGCATATGCACACCTCCAGATCTAGCAGAGCATCAGTTGTGATGGTATTGCATTCCATGAGAATGTCAATGTTCCTATGTATCAGTTCTTTAGATCAACATTGTATTCAACCTCCTATTTGAGGCCACCATTATTTATCATCATTTGTATATGTATTTATCGTCTCCCATGTTGTTGAGGCTTGATCCAATTATTTATTCTTTTGACATTGTTACGAGCATGGGTATGCCTGCCTCGTCCATATACATGTCACACATTCTTTGTATCTCAACCATTGATGGGAACCATTAATAAAACACTAAAATCCACTGTGGTTGGAACGAGGAAGATCCACTTCTTTGCAGGTCTCTCCACTATTCCTATGATCCTATGATGTCCATCAGCCATACGATGAGCTCTCGCCCTCACACATTAGGGGGCAATATGTTAACACAAAAAATTGTTCACCTAGCTCTATATGGACTAAACTTAATACATACATCATATTTCCACCATATTTCCCTTACTTTTGACCTTCACAACTGTATTTCCACCAAAAATGGTCCAAAACACTAGTATTTACTATGGTTTATCCTCATTCCCTTCCAAAAAGGGTTAAAAACCCTAAAAAAGGGTCAAAAACCCTAAAAAGGGTTCCAAAACCCTAAAAAAGAGATAAGATAAAAACCACAAAAAAATACCATGGGTTAACCTTGGGTCAAAAAACCCTAAAACTTTACTATAAATGCATTGTGAAGGTCTCCCCAAAAGCAGTTTTCATAACCTTTTGCCATTTTGTGAGTACAGTGGGATACCTTTAGCTCTCAGGTATTCACAAACCTCTTTTCCACCACCCCGTTTCCATACCATTCCCACTTAATACATCGAGACACCCTTTGTACCCACCTGGAGAACCAACATGTGGAGAGGTGGATCACTTTCGAGACGACCACGGTGCCCCACTTTCAAGAAAAAAGGTATAATATTTAGTTTATTTGCATTTTGTTCTAGTGTATCCCTTGTATATATTTTTTTCATTCTACTAATCTTGTTTGTTGTCTTAAGTTTTTTCATGAACTCTCCCTTACAGTCTCATTGACCTAAGGCTGCTGCTTTTGCACGTAACAAGGGAGAAATCCTTGTTACAGGACCAGGGGCATCCAATATTTGTAGTTGTAAGAGGGTCCAACATACTCCATCAATTATGTACATCTGCTAGAACCGAACTTTATTCCATCCATAAAAAACAACCTCAATCCATGTAATGATGGCGGTGCAATTCTATATATCCTCTCATTCACACAAAAATATGTGTTGAGTTGAGGAAGATACCTAGGTACCCATTGTTTCACTAGATGTTTGTACCTTAAGGGCACCTTGATTTCTCCTATTGTTTCATCATCATAGGAACATGACCCCCCTCCTGCGAGAAAAAGTTCCATGCATTTATTGAATTTTATTCTGATCTTCTGACATCTAGTTGATCTAGTCCTTTTAGACCTACTTGATGTCTCACTTTCCTCTCACCTTCCTAAACTCCCCTCGCTCGAGGAAGATAAGTCTGAAAAATACATGTTTGGTTCTGTTGCGGCTGCAACTGTTTCCCCAAATTTCTTAAATTTTGGGCCCCTCCTCATGATTTAGTGTTGTTTTTTAATCGTTGGATCCTTTGAACCTTTTGGTCATGCTTTAATATTGGATGATTTTAAAAGTTTGACTCTCGGCCTGTTTTCGGAGGTTGCGTGTGTCTGAAGTTGTTTGGGTCACCGATTGTGAGTTTGGTTTTGATGATGGTTTTTGAAAGGCTGCTGTTTTGGAGGTGAAATGTATTTTGACCATTGTTGAATTTTAAAACTCTCCGAACACTTATTTTTTTCTATTGATCAGGCATTATTTTCAATCGAAAGCCGTAGCCGTTTCCTCTTCCGCTGTTGCGGCTCCCAAAGCGGCTTAGCACCCGAAGTATAAAGCCTTCCGAATTTCGACTAAAGCTTTTCCTGCCCTCATTTCGCATGTCTTTAGCCTTTTCTCTTCCGCCGTTGCGGCTCCCAAAGTGGCTTAGCACCCAAAGTATAAATCCTTCCGACTTCCGATCAAAGCACTCCGCCCTCCCATATGCGTCGCGTGGCTATAACCTTTCTTCTTCCGCCGTTGCGGCTCCCAAATCGGCTACGCGCCCGAAGTCCAAAACGCTTCGCCAGCCGATGCATCAGTATTTTAGTCACTTGCCCGTAAATTTTTCTTCTTCCGCCATTGTGGCTCCCAAAGTAGTTAAGCCTCTGAAGTGTAAAGCCTTCTGACTTCCGATTGAGAGTGTTCCTGCCCGCGGGTTGCGTATCCTTAACCTCTCCTTTTCTGCCGTTGCAACTAGGAAAACCTTTTCGCGTCCGATGTCGATATCCTTCCGGCTTCCGATTTAGAACTTTCCCACTCGAGGCTTAGTCAAAACTCTTCCGTTTATTAAAATTCTCAGATCAAGGGATGCACCTGGCCGTTTTCTTGTGGATTAGCCATTTCAGGTGGTTTAAGTTAACGTTTAAAATGCCATTTCAACGAATGATGCACATTAATTGATTGCAGGTAGAAATCAAGGGACTGTTGGGGCGACCACGGTGTGAAGGCGTAGCTTGACAGTTTGTAAAAAATCAAATCGAAACTGGCAGAGTCGCAAGGAAGACAAGCGAAGGAAAAAAAAAAATCGAAAGCAACAAAAACGCAAATCTGAAAGGTCCAGCAGTTACTCAACTCATCATGAGCATATGAAGAACCGAAAAGTGACACGTTTGGGGGGAGCCCAAATGATCTACTGTTTGAGTTTAAATACTGGAAAGTTAGAATTTACCGGGACTTTTTCCTAGGAAAAAACTTGTAAACCATTTGCTTGTAAGAGGAACTATTTCGTTTTACAATCAGAAACTGCAACTTTTGCCTGTTGGAGAAAGCATAATGTGGAATGTATCAATGTGATTAAATGAGCAATGTTAAAGGGGAACTATTTCATTTTCAGCTGTGTTTCATTAATTGTGAGAGTGTTTTAACTTCCTGAACCTATGTTCTTGTTTGAATGCTCTACAGTATATTTTGTGATGTTTTCCACTGTGAGTAATGAAGGTTGTTCATAAACAATTGGCTATCTGGTTGTTCAAATATCTGTAATTGTTCATGTGTCTTGAAAGAAGTATCATCTATCTGTAACTTTTCATAATGCATGTACAAAATATATTACTCACCAATGAATGATAATCCTACTCCCTAGGGATAGGTTAGGTATTTAGTTTTAATTTCTTGTTGTATGTGATTTAGATGCTTGTGAGTGCTAAGACGAGAGGTAAGAACCTGTGCATCACGTTGTGACTGCTCCCTGCATACTTATCACCCTGCATTTAGTTAGGCACGTGCATCTCATACATTAAGTAAAAATACAAAAAATACACGGTGGACCGGGCCACAACCGGTAAAACCTTTGTTTTTGTTACTTTGACCTACGGTAGCCGGACCGCAAACCAGACGGATTCCCTATACCAAACAGTCACGGGCTAGTTGGGAACGTTGACTGGGGAGAATCCCTTGCTGTTGTTTCCTATGATTTTCTAGGCCTCAACAGTTTTGGCGCTAGAAGGAGGGCCGCCAGTGCATGGCTGGCCGAGGAAACCCATTTTCCCAAGATTATTCCACCGGTAACAGTTCTGAAAGCAGTGGACTTCATAATCCAATTCCAGAAGAAAGGAATAGAGAACATCTATATTCTGTTGGCAACAAAGTTGTTAATGACCTGAGAAGACACACCAGGGCATATGTAAAGAAGATTGGAGGATTGCCAAACATCCCTGAATTGCCCGGAAGAGAGTATAAAAGGAAATATCATCCTATAGTAGAAGACTCAGTGCTGGTTGGAGACTGGAAAGAACTTGTAGAAACAACCTTACAGGAAGTTGTGCTACCTTTGAATCAAGAAGGCCCAGATACCCCTCACAGTTATCCTGCTCACACTCCTATTTTCTCACCTCCTCACTCTCCACCCAGACTCATGGCAGGAGTAAATGCTAATCCACCACCAAACCCACCAAATCCACCACCTGCCTGGAGAGCCAGATCACCTATAAATCTAACGCCTCCGCTACATGATTTACCTCAATCCTTTGAAAAGATGCTGCCCAAATTCGACCCAAATGAGAAGATACTAGTAGATGATCACCTGCAAATTTTTTACTTGGCGATAGAAGGGTTGAGGGCTGAGGAGTATGAGGATGTAGTTTGCAGAATATTTCCGCATACCCTTAAAGGAGCTATGGAATCATGGTATTTTGGGTTGCCTGCTAACTCTATCCCTGATTGGGATACCTTCGAGAGAATTTTCAGAAGTAAGTATGCGATTCAAAAGACTCATGCAGCCCTCATGAAAGGACTATGCGCCTTGAAGAAAGAGAGAAAGGAAAAGGTGCACAGTTTCACACAAAGGTTTGCAACATATCTCAAAATTTTTTCTGAAGCTGATAAACCTTCGGACAAGGTACTGATTGAGTATTATACTTCAGCTTTAGGCCTTGATTTGGCCATGTTTGCCAAAGGTAGGGCCAAGCCTACTTTGACGGAAACCTATGAAGAGGCAGAAGTAGTGGAGGTTGAAAGAGAAAGTATCGAATATTATCTAAAATAATCAGGAGAGAAAGGTGCAGGAAGGAAAGCCTTATTGTTTACTAAGCCTAAGGAAGAGAAATCGCCATATTTTGAAAATATGGCAAAAATGATGCAGAAGCTTTCCAACAAAATCATAGATTTGGAGAAAGAGAAGGAAACACAAAAGTTCTATAAGCCCTATTATAAGAAAAGAGAGGATAACAATCAGTCTCAACCTCCTCCTCACAATGCTGCATCCATGAATCTAACAGAAGTAGGAATGGAAAATTTTTGCACTTTCCACCAACAACCACACTCTAAAAGAAATTGTCCTCAATGGGTAAACTCACTGACGTTGGTTATGAATCAACTGTTGGATTCTAAGTTAATGGAAGATGGAGATGAAGAAAGAAAGGAAAATACTACTTCAACAAAGGAACAAGAAGAGGAAACCATGGTTTTGTGGAATTCTGTTTCGTTATTTGATGTAGAAGAAGAAAAGAAGCAGGACTACAAGGACATCATGGAAACCAACGTGACAACAAGGAGCCAAGGGCCAATTAAAGAAAACAGTCCCATTCTCCCAAAGATTAAGAGGTTGTTGAGGCCTGGAAATTTGCAGGCGAGACCAGTAAGGGATTCTCCCCAATCAACGTTCCCAACTATCCCGTTGACTGTTTGGTATAGGGAATCCGTCTGGTTTGCGGTCCGGCTATCGTAGGTCAAAGTAACAAAACAAGGTTTTACCGGTTGCGGCCCGGTCCACCGTGTATATTTTTGTATTTTTTGACTTATGTATGAGATGCATATGCCTACTTAACCATGCAAGGTGATTAGGATGCAAGGAACAATCACAATGTGATGCATAGGTTCTTACCTCTCGTCTTCAGCCCACAAACATCTAAATCACATATGCAACCATGAAATGAAACTAACTACCTATCTATCTATCCCCGAGGAGCCAAAATATGATTTACTTATGAGTAATGTGGATCATTCATGCATCATAAACATAAATTTCAGGTAGCTGATATTCTTATCCACAACACATGAAAGATAAAAGATATTTTAACAATCAGATAGCCAACTGTTTCATAAGCAGCATACATTACTCATAGTGGAAATATTCATAAATAAACCGGAAAACATTCATACAAGAACATAGGTTCAAATATTTAGAAGGGTCTCATAGTTGATGGACATAAAGCTGAAAACGAAATAGTTCCTCTTCAACAAATCCATAGAACAACATTTGAATATTCCACTAAGCTTTCTCCACAGGCAAACTATAATTTTCTATTGCAAAAGGAAATAGTTCTTCTTACAATATGTCTTCACCAGTCATACTGGGAAAAAGTCCTTTTCCCTTCTAAGCTTTCTATCTTTATAAAAAAAAAAGGGGTAACTGTTGGGCTTCGCAAAGGTAACCTTTGGGCTTCCCGACTCTTCATTTCCCATTGTTTATTTTTCTCTAAATGATTTTACAAAATGTTACAAATTACAAAGGTGGCCAACCCATCACGAGGAGGGTCCCACTTGGCTGTCGAGAAACTTCTTCCATGCTGTAGCTTCAGTAGCGATGCCTTCAAAGGCACAAGGCTCCAAAAATAGAATGTTTATCTCAAACTTCTCAGCTTGGTTCTTGATAGCCTCGTCCCGGGATGTACTCAATCGGAGCTGATCTTCTAGAAGCTGTACACTAACAGTTGGATGATCTACTTCGCTTCTCAAGATCGGATCATCCAGGGCTTTGATATCCTGTACCTTAGCTTCTTCCTCCTGGAATCTCTTCAGCAATAGCTCCACAAAGGCATTGTGATCTGGGAAAGCTTCAAGCCTCTCTTCAGCTTCTATCTGGCACCGGTTGTAGGTAATAAGAAGTCTTCTGAAAAACTCGATGCATAATCCCTTTGTCTTTTTTACTTCTTTCTTGAAGTCTTCAGCGGTGTTAATAGAAAACTCCACTAGGTTATAGTCCCATTTGAGGGCCTGCTGGTCTTTCGAAGGTAGATCCGCTGGGGTTTCTTCGTTGTTCTCCAACCTTGCCATTCTTGCAGTTAGGACCTCTAGGACGTCCTGGGATCGGTCCACAAAGTAGGATGCAGTTTCCAGGATCTCCTCCAATCGGCCATCGATTTGCAGCACTCTACATATTTCTTCTTCAACAGCAGTCTGCAGCTGCAGCATCTTGGTTTTCTGGGTCAATACATGCTCCTTGAAAGGCTGGATATTAACCTGCTATTCTTTTGCCACTTCCAAAGCAGTGGTCAAAGAAGAAATCTGCTCCTGATGTTCCTTTCTCAGTTCTTGGGTGTGCAGATCATTGGCCTATACGAGGATCTTCTGCTACTCTTCTAGCTCTTCCACCTTTGCCAGTAGCTGTTCTTTCTCACTCTTTAGATTTTGGCATTCCTTCTACACTTTCTCTAGGGCCTCCTGTGCTGTTTCCTTGACTTGCATTTCTACTTGGAGGGCCTGTATTTCAGCTTTTGAAGATTTCATTTCCCTTTGCATGTATTCATATTTCCGCTTGAGCCTGTTGCTTTCTTCCCTCTCGTGCCTCAATGTATCTTTCAATTGAGTATAAGATTTCTTTGCTTGCTCCAAGTCAATCATGATTTTGCTTACATTATCCTCTGAAGCTTGGATGAATGCAGACCCGGCTCTTAGGGTAAATCTCGGATCTTGGTCTGTTCCTAACATAACAGCCGTATCCGTTATCATTTTACCAGGTAGACCTTCCGCCTCAACTTTCCTCTTTGTCCTCTTAATTATTCTCTTTGTTTCCCTATCATAATATACAGTGTTGAAATCAGGGATTTCCTTTCCCTTTTCTTGCACAAAAGGGACCAGCTTGAGTGCGGGGACCATGGGTGTGCTGGCAGCAGGTACTTGAGAGGTCTGAACCTCGGGATTTTCCACCTCCTAGGTATTCCCTGCTGCTGTTTCAGAAGCTGACTGCTGGGTCGACTTTATTCTTTCAGCTTCTTGCTTTTGGAGCTCCTCATCGAGCTTTCTCTTTGCTTCTTCTGCTTCTTTGGCTGCTTCCTTTGCTTTCTCAGCTGCTTCCTGAGAAGGTCTTCTTTATCCTTCTGTATGCAGCCCTTCTGCAACTTCTTTCGCTAACCTCTGGGCTTCTTCATTTCTCCTTTTGGATTCTTCCTCAGCCTTAGCCTGTTCATCCCCTTTCCCACCTATGGTAGTGATTTTCTTCTTGAATCTTCTCTTCAGTGTTGTCATGTTCGGGGCGTTTCGGAAGACAGATTCTTCCCTATCAAAATGGTGGGTATACTCAAAATGCACCTTATGCTCTTTACAGTGCTCATCTACTTTCCCATGAGTATCATTTCTCCAGAAAGGCATCTCGCCAAAATGGAATTTTTCCAGTTCCTGTACGAATTCGTCAGGTTGTTTCACCTTAGTGAACTTGTAAGTTCCTAGTTTGAAAGGCAAGGGAGGATAAGCAGTCTTCTTATGCTCGAACAGAAAACTGCCTATTCCATCCAGGAACACTTGTCTGACTGCCTCCTTGTGGATAACATAATCAGTTGCGTATTTGGGTAGCAGAGAAGGTGCTCTCGTACCACCAAACATTCTGAAATACATGCCATTTTCTGTCAAGAAGTAGTTTGCATACTCCTCTATTACTTGCATGGCCCCCTCTGACATACAATCACACTCTTTCCGGAAAATGAGCGTGTAGAGTGGCATAATGAAGTGCTCACAGAATTCTCTGTAATGGCTGTGGTACTGGTGTGCCCACAATGGTTTATAAGCAGCATAAACATGCATTCTTTCCCTGTCCCAGATGCACTTGAGACTAGGGAAAGGCTGGTTGCACAATATACAGTCTATCAGTATTGAACTCATATAGAATTCAGACCTTTTCTGGGATTCTCCTCCCAAGGCTGCAGCCAAGCAAGAAGAAAGACTACTCGATACAAGGCTGGCCCAGTTGAAGACTGTCCCCTGGGTTGCAACATAAAATATGATGGGTATCCATTCCAGTTTGAAAAACCTGCCATGAGCTCGTCCAAATATTCTGTTGAGCATCAGGGATATGAATCTGTATGGAACCCTTAAACTTGTAGTATCATATTCACCTGTTACTCTGGTCCTAAAATGCTTACCAGTTAGTAGCATTCTTTTCATGGTCTTTATAAGGTCCATTCTTATGCTGTTTAACCAATCATCAGATAAGAACACCTGAGCTTCTGGAAAGTGATAGGCTAGAGCCACATATCTAGGGCTGTAAGCAGCATAGCCTTGATTTTCAACTTTCCCCAGGATCATTGTGGTTATATCTGCCTGGGGAAGAATCCATCCAATTACCTCAGAGCATGGGAATAGCTTTGGTCTGGTGGCAACTTTCATGAGAGAAGATTTCTCTATGTTAGCATAGATGGATTCTTCTTTGAGGCCTATGTTGGGAACCTCCCTGCGGGAAATCAATCTATATATTTCACCCCATTTGTACTCGGGTTCAACACCAGAAACACATTGAGTGTCTTCATATATGTATTCGGTCTTCGTGACAACCTCTACTTCTGGCTCTTCTTCGACCACAGGGGCCTTCTTCTTCTGCCTCTTGGACATGGTGGATTCGAATTCTTCCTACCATGTATAACATTGTAACATTGAGAAATTCAAGGTGCAGACATTTATATGACAGTGTGCAGCGTTTTACTTTTTCTATGTGTATCATGATAGCAATTTGTTTAAAATATGTGTGTATGGACTGAAATGTCCTGACTAACAAAATTATTAAAAAAAATGTGCAATCTCCCACTGCTGTAGGACACTAAACAATTCTATCAATCATATTCAAGACAGAAAAGATCTACATTAACATGCAACACATTTCTGCTTTCTATGCATGCCATGGTCCTTTCGCTGCGAGGGAAAGACAGTAGCAGTTACGCAGGTTTTTTCAATGGTGCCTTATAAAAACCAAACCTACGCCCTTCTGGTCAACAACTAAGAATATAGATATATTCCCTCCCACAGGCTGAGGCTTGACCGCTGAGCTCTACGAGGTAGCTTAAAGTATAGAGATAAAAAACGGTTGGGTTTTAAGCGGCACGGGAAACAACAGTAGTAACTATGAGGCTTTCTCAACGGCGCCACACCTACACACCAATAGAAAAGACATATTCCTTCCAGCAGGCTACGGGTTCGACATTAAGCTCGCTGAGGATGCCCAGAACCGCATAGGTGAAAACGGCTAGGGCTTCAACAACGGGTAGCGCACTATAGGATAAACAGCGCCAAAACCCCCAAAGCAGTCCATGGCAGACCTACCTCCTACTTATCATAACTATGCAGGGCGGTTTGGCGCAGACAGCGTAACGGTCGTCTGCGCCGAAACCCTTCAATCCCTATGCGTAGGGTATCAAAATGAATGGTGGTGGAAAAATCAAAGCTGATATGATGGTTAAACTGCCCTCCCACGGTCAAATAAGATAAAATCTCCACTTATCTAGGAGTATAACCTAGCGAGACGAGGAAAATGGCCGGGGACCTAAAACCATCGTAGAAAACCACTAACAGTTCAAATGGAACGGGAAAAAATGACAAGGAGCCTACCTGGCAATACGGCGAGTATGGCGGGTTGATGACGGTCAAGCTTCCGCAGTTGCCACCTGGATGTAGGCACACCGACAGCGGGGACCTTCGCTACCTCAAGAAAATGACAGCTCGATGGCGACAGTGCTCTGCGAAAAATAACAATAGAAAAACAATACACTGTCCCCGTATATATATTTGATTGCTCATGTGAGAGAAATCGGACATCGGATAGCTTTTGCATCGGAGGCTGGAAGTAATCTCTCTTCCGCAACGGCGGACGGCCAAAACGTAGACCCAGCCGCGGAGACACGCATGGCAGGAAAAAAAAATCATAAGATCGATCGTCGGAAGGTTTTCGAATCGGAGGATGAAAGTTTAAATATTTCCGCAACGGGGAAAACTGACATGATAAAAGGTTCCGACTCAAAACTCAAAAGCAGTCAAAAAAATCACTCGAATCGGGAGAAAACCGAAAAGTCAAAATCGAAAGCCCATCCGCAACGGCGGAAGAAATGATCGTAAAAGCTTCCGATGTCAAAAAAAAAAGCATCCAACGTGAAAAACCCAACGGGTCGGAAGTCAGAAGGTTTTTCTTTCCGCAAAACAAAAATCCATCCTCAACTGTGGAATACCAAAGCCAAGATCCACCCGCAACGGTGGAAAATCAAAACAAAACATCCTCCGATTCCAGCATGCTTTCAAATGCGCTTAAGGGCAGTGATAGAACTTGATAAAAAATGGATTATTTAAGGCATCAGAGGAGGAATCAAAACAATGGGTAGCTCAATCCAAGCATAAGCAAAGCCTTTCTGAAAGTTCTTAGACCAATTTCAAGAAGAAAATCCAACTGATTCAAGCAAAGGAGGGTCCTAAAATTTTTAGAATTTTGGGAAATTGTTGCAGCTGCAACAATTGGTGACTACCTGGTGAACCCCAGATTTCTGAATTAACTCCTTCCCAGTGCAAGACCGTCTGAATAAAAGTTGAAATCTTCTAGATGTCTTTATCCTCGAGCTGGCCAACTTAAGCATTTAAATCATTGAGAAGTAGTCTATTCTTTGGGAAATGGTAACATCAGAAATATTGCAAGTCTGAATAACTCTTTTGAGGCCAAATAAGTGAGGTTTATTTTGCTTGTCCTCAGGTAGTTTACAGCTTGGACACCACAGGATTGTAACAGAGAGTAAACAGTATTATCCTTTTGTTCCTCATTCCCATGCCAACTGCACTTTTGTGCCTTTTGAACTTTAGTTCTTTTGATATGAGTCCTCCTGCAGGCCTTCCTTACTGAATTTTAATTCAGGATCCTCTATCCCATAGTGTCCTTTTGTGTGAACAATGTACTTCATATTTCAGTTCACGGACGGAGAGGATCTCGTGGCCATTTAGTACTTCATGCTTTGATATTTTGCTTTGATATGTATTGTTTTTCTTTAAGGAGTTTTGACTCTTGATAGATTTTTGCTTTTCTTAAATATATGACATGGGATCATTTATATATGATATACTATCTTACTCTGCTTCCTTTCCGTGGGTCTTTTGCTGTCACCCCCTTGGATATTTAAGATGTGAAATGGATGGAGGCTCGAAATAGTATTCCAGACCTCTTTTACTTCTGAGCTATTTACTGGGTTAAGTAAGACTTCAATGAATGCATTACCAGTTAGGAACACTGCTACTAAAATACATTCTATACTTTAAAGCACAGTCTTTCGCTCAAGATTTCAGTTAATAAAGAACCCTGATGTCTCCATTGCAACCAAAAGTTTGCCTCTTTATCCAAAACCAAAAGAAATGCTAGCAAAGAAATAAAGGAAAACAACATCACATCAAATAATCAACAGAAAAAACATCAAAGCATTAAAGAACACAAAACAATTTATTTATGTACAAAGCAAAAGAAAGAAAAAATTCGCCCACTCCTAAAAAATTTAAGTCTAGAGAGCTAAAGGGCGGGCTGGATCATAGACATGAGATATCTAACCATGGTCTAGCTGGGCTAGTTTTGAAACTGAACCCATGTCTACTATCCTACGATCATCTCTTACATCCTGAAGAAGTTGAAGGAGCTCAGGCTGAACGTCAGTCATAGAACCGTCCTTGCTTGAGGTATGATGTTTCAGCTTACACTCAGTCAGATAGTTTCCCAGGACAGAATCAGCAGATTCATTTCCTTCCCCTAGCTTAGTGACGGTATACTTCATATAAGGCTCTCTCAAAATATTAATCTTATTCGGGGTACCCTTGAGAGGCAATAATAGATGGGACCAATCCGAAGCAAAATAGCCTTTTAACCTGGCAAACCAATCTCTGTTCAGAACAAGACCATATCGACTAGGTATGTCAGCCACAGTAATGTCAATAAATTGACAGATCTTGTTGTTTGTAGATAAGCGAATGAGGAAAATTTTCATTTCTCCCACTACTTTGACACCTGAGCTGTGTAATTGCGTTACTTCACAAAATGTGGACTTCGGCTTTCCATTAATATTTTTGCAAATCTCCAGGGGCATAACATTCACCGCTGATCCAGAATCTACCAAGCAATTATGCACATTGTGATTCAGCATTTCTAGGGTCAAAAGAAAAGGTGGGGTATCAGCTTTCTCTTCCCAACCTGGTTCTATGTCTTCTTCTCCTGGTTGGTTTTGAGAAGGCAAATCCTCTTCATGCTCTCCAATTTCATTGGTGTTTTCCTCACTAACACCTATCAGTTCTTCTACAGGTTTGACAGTCTCAGTGATTGGCTCTGCCTCCTGGTTGAGAGTATTGGCTCTAGGTGTTTTGTCCTCAAACTTCATCTCCACTTGTCTCTTGACATTATTTTGCAGTCTTTTGATCTTTGAAATTGTTAAATCTATATCCTTTGTCACTGTAGGTGTGCATTCAGTTTTGAGAGCACTCTCTTCAGTGTCAAACAATGATATACCATTCCATGAAAGCATAGTGTCATTATCTCGTTTCTCTATAGCCTGGTTTTTCTTATCCTCCTTGGCATTGTTCTTGGTTACTTTAGAATCTAGCAGCTGATTCATAACCAGTGTTATCAAATTCAACCATTGCGGGCACTTCTTTTCCGAATGAGGTTGTTGGTGAAAAGTGCAGAAATTATCACCCCCTACTTCTATTATGTTTATTGATGGTAGATGTGGGTGAGGGACTTGCCATTGGTTATTATCCTCTCTTTTTGGATAATGGGGTTTATGAGTTTTCTGAGCTTCCCTCCCTTTCTCCAGGTCTATTATTCTATTGGATAAATTCTGCATCATTTTCAGCATTCCCTGATAATCATGTGGGTGATCCTCTTTAGGTTTAGACAGTGGTACAACTCTTCTCCTGGTATTCTTCTCTTTAGGTAAGTCAGGGTAATCTTCTACACTTTCCATTTCAGCTTCTACCCTTCCTGCCTCTTCATAAGTCTCTACCAATGTAGGCTTGGCTTTCATTTTAGCGAACATAGCCAACTCAGGTCCTAAGGCCGATGTATAATACTCAATTAAGACCTTGTCTGAGGGTCTGTCAGCTTCAGAAAAATTCTTTAGGTATAATGAAAATCTTTGAGTGAACTTATGTACCTTTTCATTCTTCTCTTTTCTTAACCAACCAAGACCTTTCATTAATGAGGCATGCATTTTTTGGGCTGTATATTTATTCCTGAAAACCTTTTCGAAAGAGTTCAAGTCTGGGATCGAGTTTGCGGGCAGGGAAAAGTACCATGAAGCAGCTGCCCCTTTCAGGGTATGAGGGAATAATCTACAGACAACATCTTTGTACTCCCCAGCCCTTAACCCTTCTACTGCTAAATAAAAACTCTACA
Source organism: Pseudotsuga menziesii (assembly GCA_001517045.1). Lineage (NCBI taxonomy): Eukaryota > Viridiplantae > Streptophyta > Pinopsida > Pinales > Pinaceae > Pseudotsuga > Pseudotsuga menziesii. The sequence continues at coordinate 347,680 of LPNX010212312.1, read as the reverse complement.
AGTGATCATCTACAACGGTCTTTTCCTGAGGGTCAAACTTAGGCAGCAGCTTCTCAAAACCTTGAGGTAAGTTATGCAATGGAGGCATAAGGCTCAAAGGTGATCTAGCTCTCCAAGTAGGTAATGGGTTGGGCTGGTTCACAATCACACCAGCCATGAATATAGGCAAAAGAACAAAATCTGAGCAAAGAGCAACGTGGGGTGAGAACAGGATTTCTTACTTCAAAGGTATAAATGAAACCTGTAAGTACTTGGGTCAGGCTGAAAGCTTCAAATATCTGCTGGTAAGGTAATCTTGGGAAAACTAAGTTTCCACGGCCAGCCATTCACTGGCGGCCCTCCTTCTAGCGCCAGAACTGTTGAGGCCTGGAAATTCACAGGCGACAATAGTAAGGGATTCTCCCCAATCAACGTTCCCAACTAGCCCATTGACTATATGGTATAGGGAATCCGTCTGGTTTGTGGTTCGGCTACCGTAGGTCAAAGTAACAAAACAAGGTTTTACCGGTTGCGGCCCGGTCCACCATGTATATTTTTGTATTTTTTGACTTATGTATGAGATGCATATGCTTACTTCCATGCAAGGTGATTAGGATGCAAGGAACAGTCACAATGTGATGCGCAGGTTCTTACCTCTCGTCTTAAGCCCACAAACATCTAAATCACATATGCAACCATGAAATTAAACTAACTACCTATCTACTTGGAGGGCCTGTATTTCAGCTTTTGAATATTTCCTTTCCCTTTGCATGTATTCATATTTCCGCTTGAGCCTGTTGCTTTCTTCCCTCTCGTGCCTCAATGTATCTTTCAATTGAGCAGAAGATTTCTTTGATTGCTCCAAGTCAATCATGATTTTGCTTACATTATCCTCTGAACCTTGGATGAATGCAGACCCGGCTCTTAGGGTAAATCTCAGATGTTGGTCAGTTCCTAACATAACAGTCGTATCCATTATTATTTTACCAGGTAGACCTTCCGCCTCAACTTTCCTCTTTGTCCTCTTAATTATTCTCTTTGTTGCCCTATCATAATATACAGTGTTGAAATCAGGGATTTCCTTTCCCTTTTCCTGCACAAAAGGGACCAGCTTGAGTGCGGGGACCATGTGTGTGCTGGAAGCAGGTACTTGAGAGGTCTGAACCTCGGGATTTTCCACCTCCTAGGTATGCCCTGCTGCTGTTTCAGGAGCTGACTACTGGGTCGACTTTATTCTTTCAGCTTCTTGCTTTTGGAGCTCCTCATCGAGCTTTCTCTTTGATTCTTTTGCTTCTTTGGCTGCTTCCTTTGCTTTCTCATCTGCTTCCTGAGCAGCTCTTCTTTCTCCTTCTGTATGCAGCCTTTCTGCAGCTTCTTTCGCTAACCTCTGGGCTTCTTCAATTCTCCTTTTGGCTTCTTCCTCAGCCTTAGCCTGTTCATCCCCTTTCCCACCTATGGTAGTGATTTTCTTCTTGAATCTTCTCTTCAGTACTATCATGTTTGGGGCATTCCGGAAGACAGATTCTTCCCTATCAAAATGGTGGGTATACTCAAAATGCACCTTATGCTCTTTACAATGCTCAGCTACTTTCCCGTGAGTATCATTTCTTCGGAAAGGCATCTCGCTAAAATGGAATTTTTCTAGTTCCTGTATGAATTCGTCAGCTTGTTTCACCTTAGTGAACCTGTAACTTCCTAGTTTGAAAGGCAAGGGAGGATAAGCAGTCTTCTTATGCTCGAACAGAAAACTACCTATTCCATCCAGGAACACTTGTCTGACTGCCTCCTTGTGGATAACATAATCAGTTGCGTATTTGGGCAGCAGAGAAGGTGCTCTCGTACGACCAAACATTCTGAAATACATGCCATTTTTTGTCAAGAAGTAGTCTGCATAATCCTCTATTACTTGCATGGCACCCTCTGACATACAATCACACTCTTTTCGGAAAATGAGCGTGTAGAGTGGCATAATGAAGTGCTCACAGAATTCTCTGTAATGGCTGTGGTACTGGTGTGCCCACAATGGTTTATAAGCAGCATAAATAGGCATTCTTTCCCTGTCCTAGATGCACCTGAGACCAGGGAAAGGCTGGTTGCACAATATACATTCTATCAGTATTGAACTCATATAGAATTCGGACCTTTTCCGGGATTCTCCTCCCAAGGCTGCGGTCAAGCAAGAAGAAAGAATGCTCGATACAAGGCTGGCCCAGTTGAAGACTGTCCCCTGGGTTGCAACATAAAATATGATGGGTATCCATTCCAGTTTGAAAAACCTGCCATGAGCTCGTCCAAATATTCTATTGAGCATCAAGGCTATGAATATGTATGGAACCCTTAAACTTGTAGTATCATATTCGCCTGTTACTCTGGTCCTAAAATGCTTACCAGTTAGTAGCATTCTTTTCATGGTCTCTATAAGGTCCATTCTTATGCTGTTTAACCAATCATCAGATAAGAACACCGGAGCTTCTGGCAAGTGATAGGCTATAGCCACATATCCAGGGCTGTAAGCAGCATAGCCTTGCTTTTCAACATTCCCTAGGATCATTGTGGTTATATATTCCTGGGGCAGAATCCATCCAATTACCTCAGAGCATGGGAACAGCTCTGGTCTGGTGGCAACTTTCATGAGAGAAGATTTCTCTATGTTAGCATAGATGGATTCTTCTTCGAGGCCTATGTTGGGAACCTCCCTACAGGAAATCAATCTATATATTTCACCCCATTTGTACTCGGGTTCAACACCAGAAACACATTGAGTGTCTTCATATATGTATTCGGTCTTCGTGACAACCTCTACTTCTGGCTCTTCTTTGACCACAGGGGCCTTCTTCTTCTGCCTCTTGGACATGGTGGATTCGAATTCTTCCTGCCATATATAACATTGTAACATTGAGAAATTCAAGGTGCAGACATTTATATGACAGTGTGCAGTGTTTTACTTTTTCTATGTGTATCATGTCAGCAATTTGTTAAAAATATGTGTGTATGGACTGAAATGTCCTGACTAACAAAATTATTAAAAAAGATGTGCAATCTCCCACTGCTGTAGGACACTAAACAATTCTATCAATCATATTCAAGACATAAAAGATCTACATTAATATGCAACACATTTATGCTTTCTATGCATGCCATGGTCCTTTCGCTACGAGGGAAAGACAGTAGCAGTTACGCAGGTTTTTTCAACGGTGCCTTATCAAAACCAAACCTATGCCCTTTTGGTCAACAACTAAGAATATAGATATATTCCCTCCCACAGGCTGAGGCTTGACCGCTGAGCTCTACGGGGTAGTTTGAAGTATAGAGATAAAAAACGGCTGGGTTTTAAGCGGCACGGGAAACAACAGTAGTAACTATGAGGCTTTCTCAACGGCGCCACGCCTACACACCAATAGAAAACACATATTCCTTCTAGCAGGCTACGGGTTCGACATTAAGCTCACTGAGGATGCGTAGAACTGCATAGGTGAAAATGGATAGGGATTCAACAACGGGTAGCGCACCATAGGATAAACAGCCCCAAAATCCCCAAAGCATTCCATGGAAGACCTACCTCCTACCTATCATAACTATGCAGGGCGGTTTGGCGCAGACGGCGTAACGGCCGTCTACACCAAAACCCTTCAATCCCTATGCACAGGGTATCAAAATGAACGGTGGTGGAAAAATCAAAGCTGCTCTGATGGTTAAACTACCCTCCCACGGTCAAATAAGATAAAATCTCCAGTTATATAGATTTATAACCTAGCGGGACGAGGAAAACGACCGGGGACCTAAAACCACCGCAGAAAACCACTAATAGTTCAAATGGAACGGGAAAAAACGACAAGGAGCCTACCTGGCAATACGGCGAGTATGGCGGGTCGATGACGATCAAGCTTCCGTAGTTGCCACCTGGATGTAGGCACATCGACAGCGGGGACCTTCGCTACCTCAAGAAAACAACAGCTTGATGGCGACAGTACTCCGCGAAAAATAACAATAGAAAAATAATACACCGTCCTCGTATATATATTTGATCGCTCATGTGAAAGAAATGGGACATCGAAGAGATTTTGCATCGGAGGCTGGAAGTAATCTCTCTTCCGCAGCGGCGGACGGCCAAAACGTAGACCCAACCGTGGAGACATGCATGGCAGGAAAAAAAAATCATAAGATCGGACGTCGGAAGGTTTTCGAATCGGAGGACAAAATTTTAAATCTTTCCGCAATGGGGAAAACTGACATGATAAAAGGTTCCAACTCATAACTCAAAAGCAGTCGAACAAATCACTCGAATTGGGAGAAAACCAAAAAGTCAAAATCGAAAGCCCATCCGCAACGGTGGAAGAAATGATCGTAAAAGCTTCCGATGCCAAACAAAAAAGCGTCCGACGTGAAAAACCCAATGGGTCGGAAGTCGGACGGTTTTTCTTTCCGCAAAACAAAAATCCATCCGCAACTGTGGAATACCAAAGCCAAGATCCACCCGCAACGGTGGAAAATCAAAACAAAACATTTTTCGATTCCAGCATGCTTTCAAATGCGCTTAAGGGCAGCGATAGAACTTGATAAAAAATGGATTACTTAAGGCATCAGAGGAGGAATCAAAACAATGGGTAGCTCAATCCAAGCATGAGCAAAGCCTTTGTGAAAGTTCTTAGACCAATTTCAAGAAGAAAATCCAACTGATTCAAGCAAAGGAGGGTCCTAAAATTTTTAGAATTTTGGGAAAATGTTGCAGCTGCAACAGAGGCTTCAGCGAAATGTTAAGAAATTTCAAAATAAATCCTTAGTTGATAAAATTCCAGAATTCACTATTACCAGCCAAGATCCTAAGTAGAATAATACGTTGGCCAAGCCAAATGAAGAAAAGATGAATGCTGATAAACCTCATCCCATTGAACAGCAGATGGAGTATGACATCGTGGAGGATTTAAAGAAGGTAAAATCGAATGTTTCACTATTCGAAATGTGTAAAGTGCCACAACAAAAAGAAAGACTATTGAAAGCACTTGAAGCATCAGACGAGAAGCTACCCACTGACAATCGACCTCAGGAAGAAGAAGAAATCAGAGAAACCAGCATTGGAGGTAAGTCTAAAAGAAAACATCCACCTTTCCTCCTCACATTTGAAATTTTCAATCACAACGTGCATAATTGCTTGGTAGACTCAGGGGCGTCGGTTAATGTCATGCCAATATCAGTCTGTAAAATGATCAATGGGCAGCCTAAGCCATCCACGTGGAGGGTTGTTCAGTTGGATAGGACGGATTTAAAGGTAATTGGTGAGATGGAAGACGTCCTAGTCCGTCTGGCATCCAATGATAAAGTGTGCCAAGTCATTAATATTGTGGTAGCTGATATACCAGACGCTTACGGTCTTGTCCTAAGCAGAGATTGGTCGGCCAAACTAAATGGATATTTTGCCTCGGATTGGTCGCATCTTTGGCTGCCATACAAAGGAAGTCCGAACCAGATTAAGATTTTAAGGGAGCCTCACATGAAATACAATGTTACTCAATTGGATGAGAAGAATGAACCAGTGGATTCTGTATTGGGAAACTATTTTATTGAGTTGGAACCAGGAAATTACTAAGCAGAAGAAGCCAACAACACATCAGACACTCAGCCTGATCTCCTTCGATTCTCACAGGCTGATGAGATTGACTGTAACATAGTAAACTTAGCAGTAGGAGTAGATTCACATTCAGTAGTTAGTGATTTTTGGACTTTGTTTTTTGATGGATCTAAGAAGTTAGAAGGGTCGGGGGCCGGCTGTGTCCTGATCGACCCCTAGAAGAATAAACATTTTCTTTCATGTAGATTAGAGTTTGAATGTACGAATAATACAACTGAGTATGAAGCGCTGGTGCAGGGCTTGAGGAAAGCGATTGAATTAAAGGTAAGTAATTTAAAAGTTTTTGGAGACTCTGAAATTATTGTGAAACAAATCCGGAATCAAATACATTGTGTTTCCCCTCACTTAAAGGCTTACCAAAATGAGGTATGTGACCTGCTTAAATGTTTTAATGCATTCAATATTATTTCAATTCCAAGACTTAAAAATGCAGCGGCTGAATTGTTGGCCACATCAGCTGCTGGGTTGGTACCCACTAATAATCGATGCTCTGTTGAATTACTTTTCAGGCCCTCAGTACCTGATATGATTACCAAGCTACGAGTGTTCGATGATGACCAGCCAATTATAGAATGCTTAACAAATGATGAGGTATTTAAAGGAGCAATTATAGACGATGAAGAACATCAGGTTGAGCTGAAGTATGATAATTTCATCCTGAAGGGAGTCAGAACGTTAGAAAGAATGTTCGATTTAAATGAAAAGTTCAGAAGACCAGCCAACGTGAAGACCCACAGCTCATCTCTACAGTTCGAGCTGATAAATTTAGGGACTGAGACGAATCCTAAATTTGTGAATCTTGGCAAATGTTGTTCACCAAAAGAAAGAGACAAGTTCGTCAGTCTGTTTAAACAATATAAATATTTTTTCAAATGGACATACGAAGATTTGAAAACATATGACACCAGCATCATCAAACATGTTATTCCCATCAAAGCTGGTGTCAAGCCATATCAACAACCTTTAAGAAAAATGCATCCAAAATTGGAACCGCTGATTTAGAGTGAAGTGAAGAAATTATTGGATGCTAGAATCATTTTTAAGGTCAGACACTCTAAGTGGGTATCAAATCTGGTACCAGTGAGGAAAAAATCTGGAGAAATCAGACTCTGCGTGGATTTCAGGAATTTAAACCGTGCTTCTGATAAAGATAACTATCCTGTGCCACCCATGGAGCAATTGCTACAAATGGTCTCAGGTTCTGAACTATTTTTGTTATTAGACGGTTTCTCTGGATACAATCAAGTATTAGTAGCCGAAGAAGACAGATTGAAGACAACATTCAGGACCAAATGGGGAACCTTTGCCTATAGAAGGATGCCCTTTGGGCTCATAAATGCTGGAGCAACATTTCAGAGGGCTATGGACATAGATTTCCGTGGATTGATTGGATGAAGTGCTGTAGTGTACCTTGACGATATTACGATATTCTCGAAGAAAAGAGAAGAACACACGTTTCACTTAAGGCAAATTTTTGAACGTTGTCGGAAATATGGCATCTCACTCAATCCCAAGAAGTGTGTGTTCGCTGTCACGGAGGGTAAATTGTTGGGTCACATAGTTTCAAAGAAAGGAATCTCTATAGATCCAGAAATAATTAAGGCTATTGAACAAATCCCCTTGCCCCATAATAAAAAGGGGATGCAATCATTTATGGGAATTATAAACTTCGTGCGAATATTTGTGCCTGATTTCGCTCAGATTGTCAAGCCACTACAGCAGATGGTGAAGCAAAATGCACAATTCAAATGGACTGATATTGAGAAGAACACATTCACCAAAATTAAAACTGCTGTTGCACATGCACCCTCCCTGAAAAGCCCAGATTTCGACAAAGATTTTATTCTGTATACCTTTGCATCTGATGATTTGCTAGCAGCTGTGATTACACAAAAAGAAGATGGGGGGGATGAATTCCCAATATCTTTCATGAGCACTAGTCTACAAGGGGCTGAATTAAATTACCCAGCCATTGATAAACAAGCTTACGTAGTATTCAAAGCAGTGAAGCAATTCAGGCCTTATATTTTAAAAAATAGAACCAAGGTGATCGTCCCCTACCCAGCTGTAAGGTACCTTCTTGTACAGAAGGAGTTAGGAGAAAGAAGGGGCAATTGGGTAACAGCTCTTCAAGAGTATGACCTTGAATTCAAGCCAGCCTCTATAGTTAAAGGACAGGGGTTGTGCAAACTAATGACTGAAAATGGGAACAATGAAGAACACGCCTGGGAGGATGAGGCCGAACTACATTTGATGGATGTATGCCCTTTGTTCACAGCCCCTGATTCTTGGTATAGAGACCTCGTGCATTACCTACAGATAGGGTTGTTGCCAGAACATTGGAATTCTAAGCAAAGAAGAGCGCTACGTCTCAAATCAGCATCCTATCAAATTGTTGAAGGAATATTATTCAGAAAAAACTATGACGGAGTTCTCCTGAGATGCTTGGAGAAAGAAGATGCAAAGAAAGTAATGACAGATTTGCATGACATGCCTGCTGGGGGACATTATTCAGGAGACACTACAACCCACAAAATCCTCAGAGCATGTTACTATTGGCCTACGCTCTTCAAATATGCACACGCACATGTCAGGAAGTGTGATATTTTCCAAAGGTGTAGTGGGAGACAACCTAAAGCAGTGGCACCCCTAAAACCTGTGATGATTACGGAACCATTCGAGCAATGGGGGTTGGATATTATTGGAGAAATAAAACCGAATTCCTCCTTGCAACACAATTACATTCTGACCATGACCGATTATTTCACTCGCTGGGTCAAAGCTATCCCGCTGCGCAAGATAAATGAAGACGCGGTCATCATCTTCCTACAAGATCATATCATGACCAGGTTTGGAGTTCCAGTTTCGTTAGTCTTTGATAATGCTAAGTACTTTTCATCAATTAAATTAACTGCTTCTGCTCATGATAAAGGGATAAAATTGCATTATTCTGCTAATTACTATCCATAAGGAAATGGCCTGGCTGAATCCTCTAACAAAAATCTGATTAGAATTTTAAAGAAGACTGTAATAGAAAACCAGAGGAGTTGGCACTCAGCGCTACCAAATGCCCTTTGGGCTGATAGAGTCACCCCCAAGTCTTTGATTGGAGTGTCTCCATATCCCCTTGTCTATGGTAAAGAAGCCATTCTTCCTCCCAATATCATGCTACCTTCTTCCATAATAGCTCAAGAATCTAGAGGGTCGGATGATGAAGTTTTGCAAATAAGGATAAATAATCTCCTGAAAGTAGAAGAGGCTAGATCTAAATCCAGAGAGTGCTTTAAGCAACAACAGGAGGTAATAAAGAGATGGTTTTATAAACATAAAGCAGGAACAAAAGAGTTTGAAGTGGGAGATCTGGTTCTCAAGTGGGATCACCCCCATGATGAGAAAGGAAAGCATACTAAATTCCAGCAGTTGTGGGTAGGCCCTTTTCAGATTGCGGCAAAGCTTGGCCCTTCTACTTATAAGTTGCAGGATCTACAGGGTTGGGAAGAGAACTTACCAGTAAATGGTTTGGTTCTCAAGCCTTATTTTTCCTGAGGCTTTGTTTGAGTTCTTCTGTCTTGTATATAAATAATCTGTTTTGGCTGTCTTTTTGAGTCTTTGAGTCATGAAGTTTATTTTTGTTTTACTTTAGATCTTCTGTTTGATTTTAAATAAAAGAAGCAAGCTTTGGTTGCATGGAGAGCATTAGAATTCTGGACCAACTAAAATCCTTGATTATAAGACTGTGTATTATAGGTTTATCTGATAGAGTTTCTTCTAGATTAGCAGTTTTCCCAAATGGCTATGAACGCATTGAAGTCCTGCTTAATCCCTGTAAAGTAACTCAAGATCAAAAGGTCTGGAATAATATTTCAAGGCTCCACTCATCTCACACTTAAAACTATCCTAGGGGTGACAGCAAAAGACCCATGGAAAGGAAGCAGGGTAAACAGTATATTATATATAAATGATCCCATGCCAAGAATTGAAAGCCAAAAGGCTAAGAAGAGTCAAAACTCCTAAGAAAGCAATGTATATCAGAACAAAGTACTAAATCATATGAGTATAAAATTGCCAAAAGTTCCTCTTTGTCCGTGAGATGAAAATTAAACACATCTCTCACACAAAAGGACACTATGGATAGAGGAGCCTGAATAAAAATTCAGAAAGAAAGGCATGAGGAGGACTCAAAGGACAAAAGTCCAAAAGCGCAAAAAAGTGCAAAATGGCATGGGAATGAGGAACAAATGAATATTTCTATTTACCAGATGTTACAATCCTGTGGTGTCCAAGATGGAAGCTACCCAAAGACAGAGGTAAAAATGAAACTCATACTCCTGGCCTCGAAAGAGTTATCTTGACTTTAAAATCTTGGTTTCCATTTTCCTAAATTGGACTACCCTCAATGTTTAAAAGTACATATATTTCCTTTTGGGAAATCCATATATCTAGAAGAATTCAACATGGTGGTTTTAATATCAAACAATCTGTTATCCAAGAAAGAAATTGTCCAGAGGTCTAGGTTCACCAAGTAGTCGCCAATTGTTGCGGCTGCAACTGTTTCCCCAAATTTCTTAAATCTTGGGCCCCTCCTCATGATTTAGCGTTGCTTTTTAATCGTTGGATCCTTTGAACCTTTTGGTCGTTCTTTAATATTGGATGATTTTAAAAGTTTGACTCTCGGCCTGTTTTCGGAGGTTGCGTGTGTCTGAAGTTGTTTGGGTCACTGATTGTGAGTTTGGTTTTGCTGATGGTTTTTGAAAGGCTGCTGTTTCGGAGGTGAAATGTATTTTGACCATTGTTGAATTTTAAAAATCTTTGAACACTTATTTTTTCTATTGATCGGGTGTCATTTTTAATCGGAATCCGTAGCCGTTTCCTCTTCCGCCGTTGCGGATCCCAAAGCGGCTTAGCACCCGAAGTATAAAGCCTTCCGAATTTCGACTAAAGCTTTTCCTGCCTGCATTTCGCGTGTCTTTAGCCTTTTCTCTTCCGCCGTTGCAGCTCCCAAAGCGGCTTAGCACCCAAAGTATAAAGCATTCCGACTTCCGATTAAAGCACTCCGCCCTCCCATATGCGTCGCGTGGCTATAACCTTTCTTCTTCCTCCGTTGCGGCTCCCAAATCAGCTAAGCACCCAAAGTCCAAAACGCTCCGTTAGTTGATGCATCACTCTTTTAGTCACTTGCCCGTAACTTTTTCTTCTTCCGCTGTTGCGGCTCCCAAAGTAGTTAAGCCTCTGAAGTGTAAAGCCTTTCGACTTCCGATTGAGAGTGTTCCCGCCCGCGGGTCACGTATCCTTAACATCTCCTTTTCTGCCGTTGTGGTTAGGAAATCCTTTTTGCATCTGATGTTGATATCCTTTCGGCTTCCGATTTAGAACTTTCCCACTCGAGGCTTAGTCAAAACTCTTCCGTTTATTAAAATTCTCAGATCAAGGGATGCACTTGGCCATTTTCTTGTGGATTAGCCATTTCAGGTGGTTTAAGTTAATGTTTAAAATGCCATTTCAACGAATGATGCACAATAATTGATTGCAGGTAGAACTCAAGGGACTGTTGGGGCGACCATGGTGTGAAGGCGTAGCTTGACAGTTTGTAAAAAATCAAATCAAAACTGGCAGAGTCACAAGGAAGACAAGCGAAGGAAAAAAAAATCGAAAGCAACAAAAACACAGATCTGAAAGGTCCAGCAGTTACTCAACTGATCATGAGCATATGAAGAACCGAAAAGTAACACGTTTGGGGGGAGCCCAAACGATCTACTGTTTGAGTTTAAAGACTTGAAAGCTAGAATTTACTGGGACTTTTTCCTGGGAAAAAACTTGTAAACCATTTGCTTGTAAGAGGAACTATTTCGTTTTACAATCAGAAACTGCAACTTTTGCCTGTTGGAGAAAGCATAATGTGGAATGTATCAATGTGACTAAATGAGCAATGTTGAAGGGGAACTATTTCGTTTTCAGCTGTGTTTCATTAATTGTGAGAGTGTTTTAACTTCCTAAAACTATGTTCTTGTTTGAATGCTCTACAGTATATTTTGTGATGTTTTCCACTGTGAGTAATGAAGGTTGTTCATAAACAATTGGCTATCTGGTTGTTCAAATATCTGTAATTGTTCATGTGTCTTGAAAGAAGTATCAGCTATCTGTAAATTTTCATAATGCATGTACAAAATATATTACTCACCAATGAATGATAATCCTGCTCCCTAGGGATAGGTTAGGTAGTTAGTTTTAATTTCTTGTTGTATGTGATTTAGATGCTTGTGAGTGCTAAGACGAGAGGTAAGAACCTGCGCATCACGTTGTGACTGCTCCCTGCATACTTATCACCCTGCATTTAGTTAGGCATGTGCATCTCATACATTAAGTAAAAATACAAAAAATACACGGTGGATCGAGCCGCAACCGGTAAAACCTTTGTTTTTGTTACTTTGACCTACGGTAGCCGGACCGAAAACCGGACGGATTCCCTATACCAAACAGTCACGGGCTAGTTGGGAGCGTTGACTGGGGAGAATCCCTTGCTGTTGTTGCCTGCAATTTTCCAGGCCTCAACAGGTTCTACCTGCACCATGGCCAGAAAAAACTTGGAAAATAAGAGCAAAAAACCATCATGTTTAAAAAACCTCCAACCAATACCAATCTTAAGCAAGAAAAGGACGCACAAGCCAAGATGGATAAATTTTTGTAACTTTTTGTAACACATAAGCTAAGATTTTGTAACTTTTTTTTCAGAATAAAAATAGGCGTTCCTTGATATTCAATAGTGAATCAATGGTAACTTGTACATAGTCTCGACAATAAGTCTTTCCAGGCATGAGTGGAGATAAGTATCAAAATATTTCCCAAGGGGAGGGACATAACCCACAATCCCAAAATGACTGAAGTAGAAATACCACAGGGAGAACATAAGGAGCCCAAACAACTTATCCAAGGAGGCATCGAGGGTGTAGAAAACACACCCCTGGGGGATCAAAACAAAATCTATATCCCTAGCTAAAACAATAAAGATGCTAATGTATCCCATACTTTGAAGAACCAAAAAAGAGTATGCCACATAAATAAAAAATATCTTAAAAGAGTTGTATCATGCCTTCCTCAATGATTTCTCCTTCTAAAACTTCTGAGTAGGAGAGGAGGCCATCCTTCATATTCAACGCTTCCTTGGATAAACAATCTACACTCATATTATGCTCCCTATAGACATGCCTAAAGTCATATAACCCACGAATTGAAGTCGTTAGTAGTGTAGCATATATGTTGGATTTAGTGGATATCCGACAAAAAATTTCACTACATAGATGTCTGAAATATGACGAAGTTTCCTTCATAGAGGTCAGATAACTCATGAAATGATATGATTATCTTGAGGACTTATAAGCATGGCTTAACACTAACACCACTTCCTATTGTCTGCTGACTTGGTACACTCAACTAATACACCAGCTTGGTGTAGTTATACTAATACTAAGTATATGAAAGTGTAGTTATAGTATTGTTGGGTTTTAGTTCCAAGGTACTAGAATTTAGTTAGAGGTTGGTTTAGCCCTTAGTAATACTCTATTCCTAGACTTCAAAGTTCTGACATAAAATCATATCTCCCTTGGTAAAGGTTTAAGCCATGACCGTTTTGTTACACACACTAACTATGTAACTATGGTACTATTACATGTGCTCTAATGATTGATATTCCTTTCATCTAGGCTCGATAACTCTACCATACATGTGGTGACAAGCTCTTCATCAGGTATAGCATCATGTAGTGCAATGCTAAGTGATGGGACTAAGACCTCTTAGGGAAACATAACTTTATCTCTATATACCAATGAGTAGGTAATCATGGAGATATGTAATATCCAATGAGTGGGACCTTTTAAATTATAATGAAATTTTTGTAAGCCCATCATGTAGGATATATCTTGGTGTGCCAATGGTCACTTGAAGCATTAACGGTGTGTTTAAGGATGAATAGTAATGTAATATTTATGGCTTAAACCTACCCATTTTATGTATATAGTAGGGTGTGGAAAACTTATGTTTGATGTTATACTTAGCTATGAGTCTCTTTATTTATGTAGATATGAGCTAGCTTCCATTGTTAACCACTAAGGTATAATGGACTATCAAATGATATATAATTTGGTTCCTAATGAATTTCGCAATAACATGTCCTATGAAACAACTAAGGGGCATGGACTTTACCCATTTGGTTCAATAGTTAATTATGATGATGATGAACTTGTGACCATTATAAAGGTTGCATGTATAGATCTGATGAGGCCTAAACCCCACAATAAGAATGGCCAAGAGGCTTTGATTGAGATTAAGTCACAGGATGATATATGGTACAAACTCATATAATGCTAGTATACTTTGCATTTGTTAACATATTTTTTTACATTTTTTTAATTAGTGGCTTGTAGTAGCCCATGTACAAGATTTTAGTTAAGGTGGCATGTGACCAAAAGTGGCCCCCATAATGTCCACTATGTGCTTCTTGCAAGATAGAGTAAACCTTGGGATATTTTATGTTGCAAAAGAGGAAACCATTAAAGCTTTTATTTTTATTAAATAATGCTAGCATTCTAGGAATAAATGGGAATGTAAAATAACCTTAATTAATCCCAGTATTGCAACCAAATATTGTTAGCACATTGAGCCTAATATTTGGTTTGTTTTAGTAGTGTTTAGAGAATGATAATGACACCTAGCAGACACAAATCATCTCTAATATAGATCTGGCCAACACTGAGTTAATTTTGGACAAATGTGTGGAAAAAAATGAGCAATGGAAATGAAACATAAGCAATGAATATAATGGTTTCTTATGTTGTATTCTATTTATTACACCTACATCAAATCAACATGAGATGAGGAAGGTTTTCAGCACATGTGGGCTCCCATTGTCACTTGGATTAGACCATCCCAATTTGGAATCATTATCTATTGATATACTATTGAGTTGTTCCATTTGGCATCCACCTTTGAGAATTCTTGAGGCATGCCATCATTGTTAAACCCTATTTTCACAGGGTTGATATGTCCTTAGAGGATTGTGAGGTCACTTGCAACCTTGAAGAGTGTTTTGGATTGTTTCTTTGAGTAGAAAAGGAGGCGATGATCATATTGTATGAGATAGAATCCACCTTGCAGTAGTGATCAGAGTCTCTTGAGCATGTAATATTGGCTATAGAGACCATATTCATTGACTTGAACAGATTATATTTAGGTTTACCACCTTCTAAGAGAGGTCCATGAATCTTTATCATAGTTAATTTAATGGCTATACCAAGATATCTAACAATAACTCTAGGAAAAAAAAAATTACAAATGGTTGGAATCCAAGCAAGTGGCTCATCAAAAACAACCAAAGAGAAGCAAGTCTTGTTAACAATAGCCCCAAAGACTTCAAATAACATTTTTCAAACAATATCTAGTAGTCAAAATAGACTCCTGCACAATGATCATTGATAAAAGAGATTCATCTAAAAAATCATTATTCACCATATCCTCACCCCTTGGAAAGGAAACACCTCTAAGATAACCCTACAAGTGAGTTGACACCAACAGATAAATAAGGGCATCGATAGTCAACAAATCCAACACATTATAGATCTTAAAAAAAAAGGAAAAGTGGGCAAAAACTCTGGTGACATCAAGACATTTCTTTCAAGACATCCACGTATTACTTGAAGGGAATCCTAACTTAAAATATGTAGAGGGAGGTTCAGAATCCATTCCAAACTGGAATAGTGCATAAGACATTTGAGAAGGGATTGCATGTTCGGTGTGAAGGCCCTTTATGGAGCACGTCATCTTTACCATCGACTAGAGAAAGTTTCACATTGAAAAAACCTTATACAATGATGAATAATAGCACCCCCTATACAAAGGGATTTCAAGAGTTTATTATCTCAACAGATAGTGTAAGCATATATGTGTGGAAAACATAATAGTAAGGTAGGGGAGTGTTGCTCTTACTCTCAACAACACACAGAACTATCTAAATTCAGAAATTTTTACCTACAGGATTGTTGCAGCTGACTGTTTAGATAACAGTAGTCTACAGGACTGTTGCAACTAATTGTTTAGGTAAAAATAATCTACAAGACAATTGTAGCTGATTTGCAGCTAACTGTTTAGCTAAAAGTAATCTACAAGACAATTGTGGCCAACTTGCAGCTGACTGTTTAGCTTCGTTTTGATGACCCCTAAATTGTGGGAAGGCAGGGGAGTGTTTCTCTTACTCTCAGCAACACACACAAATCTATATATTCATAAATTTTCACCTACAAGAATGTTGCAGCTGAGTTGTAGCTGACTGTTTAGCTAACAATAATCTACATGATAGTTGCAGCTGAGATGCAACTGACTGTTTAGCTAACAATAATATACCGGACAGTTGCAGCTGATTTGTAGATGAATTTTTAGCTAACAGTAATCTACAGGACAATTGCATCTGAGTTTCAACTGACTATTTATCTTCATTTTGATGACCATTGCATTCATAAAATTAAAACCGATACATTGTTTCAGCAATAAAACACATTTAAAGCAATCAGAGGCATTATATGCTTCTCTATTTGACATAAGGAACAACGTAACCACTTGCAGGCTATGCATTTGGAGTATGGTAAGGATTATTATTTATTCAATGTTTTGGTTTAATTATAATCATGGTATTTCTTGAAGGAATATTGTCTGGAAACAGTTCCAGAAATATTTTAAGCAGAAGTACCTCTCTGACCGGTACTATGATGACAAAATCAAAGAATTCCATGAGTTGAGATTGGGACAACAGACCATGGGGGAATATGCAAACAAGTTCTTGGAACTACTGAGGTATGTCAAATATATTAAAGACAAGAAGGTAAAAATCTAGCGTTTTCTGAGTGGACTACCTCAGTCCTACAAAGACCGAATTGAGTTCTATGAACCCAGAACTCTGGAAGAGCCGATAAGAAAATCTAAGTATTGCTATGAGAAAAGAAAGAGAAAACCTGACTACCAGAAGGCATTGAAGAACATGATGAATGAGAATTCTGACTAAAGGAAGAAAGGTTTCAAACCTTCTAACTTCAAGAATCAGCAGAAGCAACGATCCCAAGTTGAGAAGTAACCAGCTAGAGTGGTGGGAGAAGAGCCAAGAGATCCACAATAGAACAGAGCACCACTCCAATGTTGGAAATGTGGAGGAACCCACATGCATTGGTACTGTCCACTTGAGAATGAGAATGCAAGGCCAACATACAATATTCAAGAGGCAGAAACAGTGGGACAAGTAGCGAGGGCCGTACCTAGAATTTATGCAGCACTGGAAGACGGCCAGGCATATCACCAGTCAATGGTGGTTGAAGTTACAGGTAATATTGTTGAGCAATCTATTTCTATTTTGAT
The DNA here is from genome assembly GCA_001517045.1 of Pseudotsuga menziesii. Taxonomy (NCBI): domain Eukaryota; kingdom Viridiplantae; phylum Streptophyta; class Pinopsida; order Pinales; family Pinaceae; genus Pseudotsuga; species Pseudotsuga menziesii. The sequence goes on along the minus strand of LPNX010212312.1, from coordinate 330,684 downwards.
TGACCCTGGTTCTAATCACAATTATATTTCTCCTAGAGTAGTGGAGGATTGTGCTCTTAGGAAAGAAAAGCATAGCAAGTCATGGTTAGTTCAGCTAGCCACTAGAATTAAGAGAAAATTTAATGAAGTCGTGGAGAAATATCCATTGGTGATGAATGGACTGAGCACTTGCATAGATATGAATGTTCTACCACTTGGTTCCCATGATGTTCTCATTGGAATGGACTGGTTAGAATCTCATAGAGTGAATCTTGATTGTTATTACAAAAATTTTGAATGCATGGATGAAGAAGGGAACCCAATATTTGTAAGAGGCATTCCAAAGGTAATCTCTGTGAGGCATATCTCAGAAATGCAATTAAAGAAGTTTTGTAGGAAAGGTTTCCAGTTATATGCATCCCATATTGAGGAGGAAGCAGAGAATGAAACTCTCAAGTTGGAATACTATCACGTGTTGCAAGAATTCATAGATGTTTTTCCTGATGAGATTCCAAGGCTTCCTCCAAATAGAGACATTGATTTCACGATTGAGCCTGTGCCAGGAGCAGCACCAGTGTCCAAGGAACCTTACAGAATGAATACACCAAAAATGTTAGAGATGAAGATGCTAGTACAAGATTTGTTGGAGAAGAAGTATATCAGGCCGAGTGTGTCTCCTTGGGGAGCACCAGTTCTATTCGTGAAGAAGAAAGATGTTACACTTAGATTGTGCATTGATTATAGATAGCTGAACAAAGTCACGGTGAAGAACAAATATCCCTTACCAAGAATTGTTGACCTTTTTAATCAAATGAAAGGAGCAAAGGTATTTTCCAATATTGACTTGAGGTTTGGTTACCATCAGGTAAGAATCAAGGATGAATACATTTATAAGAAAACCTTCAGAACAACGTATGTACATTATGAGTTTGTAGTGGTACCATTTGGTCTCACAAATGCACCAACAACATTTATGTGCTTTATGAACATTGTCTTCAGCTAGTACTTGGACATATTTGTTTTTGTTTTCCTCGATGACATTCTTGTTTATTTTAAGAATGAAGAAGAGCATGAAGAACATTTGAGACTATCATTGCAATTGCTTAGAGAACACCAGTTGTATACAAATTTGAGTAAGCGTGACTTTTATAAAGATATAATTCAGTACTTGGGTCACATTATTTCAGAAGAGGGTATATCTATGGACCCTAACAAGATTGAAGCTATTAATAATTGTCCCACTCCAAAGAATGTGATAGAGGTAAGATATTTTATGGGGCTTGCAGGATAATACAGGAGATTCATTGAAGGATTATCCAAGCTTTCACATGCTATCACTTCTTTGCAAAGGAAGGGGATAAAGTTCGAATGGAACACGAAGTGTGAAGAAATTTTCCAGCAGCTAAAGTATCTTCTCACCAGTGCACCGGTCTTAAAAGTTGAAGACCCAGAGAAAGGTTTTGTGGTATGTACGGATGCATGTGGTCAAGGACTTGGAGGAGTTCTTATCCAAGACAACCATGTGATATGTTATGAATCCAGGAAGTTGAAGGAACACAAAAAGAACCATGCCACACATGATCTGGAACTTGTAGCCATTGTACATGCTCTCAAGATGTGGAGGCATTACTTGATGGGCATAAAATTTGAGTTAAGGACAGACCACTGTGGTCTAAAATATTTGTTAGACCAACCTACTCTAAATGCTAGGCAAGCTAGATGGCTGGATTTTTTATGTGAGTTCGATTTTAAAATCAAGCACATAAAAGGAAAAGAGAATAAGGTAGCTGATGCACTCAACAGGAAAATACAAGAAATTCATGTGGAATCCATTAGCATTTTCCAATCATATTTGAGACAACAGATTATTAACCATAATGCTAAAGATGAAATGTATGCACAAGTAAAGGAAAAATTACAACAACAAAGCCTTTAAAGGAAGTATGAAGGTTATAAGTTAGAAGAGGATGGACTTATTAGTTATAAGAGCATAATGTATATTCCAAAAGTGGCATATTTGAGGAGGGTTGTTATGGATAAAATCCATCAAACTCCATGGTCACCCAAGATATCAGAAGACAATTGTTACAAAAAATAAGTAGTACTTTTGGCTAGACATGAAGAAGGACATGGTAGAATATATTTCAAGGTGCATGAAGTTTTAGCAGGTAAAGGTGGAGCATCAACACCCAGTAGGTTTGTTACATCCTTTTCTGGTTCCAGAATGGAAATGGGAAGTTATTTCCATGGACTTTATTACAGGATTTCCAATGACTTGGAGACAACATGATTCCATCATGGTTATGGTGGACAAGTTGAAAAAGGAAGTACATTTTATACTGGTTAAGTCTATGCATAAGATTGATGACATTGCAAAGATCTTCATCAAAGAGATTTTTAAATTACATGGATTGCCTAAGGCAATAGTCTCTGACAGAGATTTCAAGTCCACCTCTAATTTTTGGAAAGGATTGTTTGCAGAATTGGGGACAAAGTTGAATTTCAGCACTTCCCACCATCCTCAGACTGATGGACAGACCGAGAGAGTTAACCAAGTGGTGGAAGACATGCTTTGCATGTATGTGATGGAAAAACCATCCAAGTGGGAAGACTATTTACACTTGGTAGAATTTGCTTATAACAATGGACAACAAGAATCCTTGGGGATGAGTCCATATGAAGATTTGTATGGTAGGAGGTGCAGAACACTAGTGGCTTGGGATAATCTAGTGAACAAAGTTGTGATCAGTCCAGAACTGCTCAAAGAGATGGAGCAGGAGGTTGTAAAAATCAGACAGAATCTAAGATAGCCCAGGATAGACAAAAGAGCTATGTAGATAAGCATAGGGTGAACAAAGAGTTCAGCATTAGGGATCATGTTTACCTCAGGGTGAAGGAAAATAAAAGTTCCTTCAAACTTGGAAGTTGTGCCAAGCTGTCTCCTAGATACCGTGGGTCATTTGAAGTGCTTGAAAGAATAGGACCAGTTGCACATAGACTTGCATTGCTTGCTAGCACTAGGGCTCATAATGTCTTTCATGTTTCCCTGCTTAAGAAATATGTACATGATCCTAACCATGTAATAAATTGGGATGTGATGCAGGTGGAACCAGAGGGAGAGTTCCAAATCAATTCTATGCGCATACTCGCCAGGAAGGTCACAATGCGCCGGAACCAAGAAATAGGATAGGTAAAGGTGCAATGAGAGCACTACGGTCCTGAAGAAGCTATATGGGAGCTGGAGGATTCCATGTGACTGGCACATCCATTTTCGTTCAATTCTGTAGATTGCTGAGGGCAGTACCAACAAAGCATTTTTGTTCAATGTTGTAAAGCACCGAGGACAGTGCTGTTGAAGGGGGAGGGGAATGTAACACCCCAGTTTTGACCCCGTTTGCATTTAAATATTATGATGTAAATAATCATGGTGTGGATTGTAATGTCTCAAATTTTGCATTGGGTCACAATGGCCAAATCACATTTGCAATAGTCATGAAATTTGTCAAATGGATGCTAAAAGTCAAATAATTGCCAAGGAGGAAAATCACTAGTTTCCTAGGTTGGGGGTGGAAGCTTTGAGATTTGGAATAAGGGGGATAATAAATGATGTTTAGACATTAGAATAGGATAAATATTTAATAATGTAGCTTATTAAATAAATACAAGAGAAAAATTAAATGGCTATGGAGAATGGAGACACATGGATACTATGGGGCCCACTCAAGCTAGAATTCCTATGTTAAATGGCATCCTCCCCTTGTAATTTCGAATATATGGGAAGCCTAATGTTTTGGGATGGATTATGAGGTTAATATACTTGTCCATATACTTAATAGGTAAAATTTTGGATGAATTGTAACTTACATGGGAGAGGAAGAGCCAAATGGGAGTTTCGAGAACACTTGGCTAGATTCCCCTTACATTTATGACATCTATGACACCAATGATGGAGATTCTATGATAGTTATTACACAAGTCAGATATGAAGGTTGAAATACTGACATAATGACATGTAAGGACTGAATAGAGCATCTTAGAGGTTGAATTTTGGAGTTGGAGAAGGCCAAGAGGCTCCTACTCAAATTTGGGAGAAGAGGGAAGGTGAAGAGAGAGGCCACATGGCATAGCATGAGCAGCTACAACAATTCAACTTGGATTTAATTTATGGATGGATTTGTAACCTTGTAAGACCAATAATGTTTATAAAATACAGGGATAAGCCATGAGAAGAATATTTTTCTCATTTGTGAATTGTGAGAGCTAGTGGATGACTAGTTTTCTTGCTTTAGCCAATTTCAAGGGTGAAAGATTCCCATCCTAGTTGGAATTTGGAAAGGCCACTCAGGTATTTCATGGAGATTTAATGGAGTATTATTTTCAGGTTCAATCTACAGGAAGTTCATGGAAATCTCAATATCATATTTTTCTTCCATTCATCTCAAGTTTTCTCACCATATTTCAGCTCTATGGACTGAGGCGCACTTGGTGAGCTATTCATCTCTTTGAGGGAGATTATCTTGCTCCATTATTTTGTATTCTGATGTAAATTATATATTATTTAATTTAAGAAATATCTCAGTTCTAAAATCCAAGATATCTCATGTATTATTGTCCAATATTGAGGAAACAGTGCCATTTCCCCAATACCTTGTTGTAAACTCTTGCAATCTTGATGGAATCAAATATATGTGTGGAAAATTGATGATTTATGAATGAATGAACTGTAATTAATGTATAATATGGGTTTAATGTTCATTAATCTAGAATTTGTGGCCATTGGGTCGAATTTCATATCAATTGGAGCAAACTACATCTCATTTCCCCAAGGGTCCAAAACTAGTTTTTTTATATCTGATTGAAAGAAGTGATAACAGCCATGGGAATTTGATTGGTTCTAAATATGAGTATCTGATAATGTCTTATACACATCCCCTGATTCAATTATATAATTTTAGCTAGTTTCTGCACATTTGGGAATCCATTCCGACAATTACTTGGAGGGGATTTGAGCCCCAAAATTGCTAGTTAAAGCATCTATCTTATTCAGAATTTTATATAGACTTACATAAGTAATTGGAAGGCCATAATACATCCATGAACATTATAATTAATTTATCATATCATTCATACACCTTATTTGAATATTTGGAAGCAATTGGGCTGATTCGGAGACCAAGACACTAAAACTAGTCAACAGCCAAAATTGTGAAAAAATTGGAAAATTGGGCATTTTAATAAAATTCCAAAAAGGGGACATACAGTGGTATAAACGCATGATATTGGCACCTGATGTGGTATGATATTTATGAGGAAAATAATTAATGGACAAACATTATATATTGAAACCCAAAAGTTCTTTTATTGAAGGAAAAAAAGAAAAAAAAGGTAGGAGAAGAAGGCAATTTTTTGAGGAAACTATGACTAGGGACAAAAAGGGAACCTCATATGATGGTAAGGAGCTTATAAAAATTATGGAAACTATATTTGAAGACATGAAAAATAATATTATGAAAGGATTTGAATTTTTGGCTATCCAAAGTTGGAAAAAATATATTGATTTTAAGAAAACCAAGGGGAAAAATGCATCAGCTTGCTTGAAGGAGCCAAAAGAGGAGACCCATGAACCACCTAGTTCTGAAATAGGTGAAGTAGAAGAAGTAGTGCATGAAGAGTGTAATACCCCAGTTTTAATCCTGCTTGCATTAAATATACATGATACTTATATTGTAAATAATCATGGTGCGGAGCTAAAGGCCAAGGCCACACCATCGATTTGGTTATGTTGTGTTTCGGATTTGGAATTGTCACCGATGGTATATCGGGACATACGACATATATTAAATTGTGGCATCATGTAAACACACATTTTAATTAAATAACCCAACCAACTATGTTCACTGCAACTAAATTGAGAAGGGGCATGATTCCAAAGGATAAGGAAGGGGAATGTTGAACATTGAGTCATGGGGGAGAAGCCATGTGTCCCACTCTCTTTTTGTCTCCTTAAACCACCACCCTTAGTTATTCCATTGTTAGTTGGGGTAGTGATTTGCTGGTAGAAAGACCACTACCACATCCACGCCTGCTCTCACTCTCCATGACATGCGGATGGTCTGCCCACTAACCAGTTCGTGAGTCTGTTCAGTTTCTTCACACGACGGAGTTAAAGGAATCCACATCTCCATTGTTGAGGGTTCGCCATTCCTTCACACACTGCTTGCTAATTGGAAAAAACGTTCTTCCTCTGTTCACACAGAGTTTTGTATCTTTTCCCATCAATTTCAGACTGCGTATTGTTCTATTATATCCACCGTTGATTCGAGGCTGTAATGGCATCAATAGTTCGGTGGGGTTGCGTTGTGTCTCTCCTGTATAGAGTGGTAGTCTATTCCTTTACCCTTTTCTAGTCTTTGCAAATTCTATATCGATTGTATTAAGGATCAATTGGGTACTGTGAGTCCCTACGCTGTGTGGGCAGTGGTCTCTTCCACATTTTGCTTTGGCCGTGTCTTTTTCCCCTCATGCACAGATTGAGAATCGATTGCCTTGAGGATCGACAGCTATGGTTTCATAGTTGTTGTGGGATGCTGTTTGCCCATTTCTGATTGACTGTGTTTTTCCCCTGTAAAAGCTCGAATAGCTGTTGGCTACTTGTATGCAGTGGTTTTGTCCTCTGATTGCATTGGAGTGGTGAATGAGGGCCTGAGGTGCTTGATAAACTTGGTGGGTTGAGAACCACACAGACAGAGCTATTGAGCTGGCTTTATTCTCCACAACCCTTGAATAGCACTGGAAGGGAGATCGGGGTCTGAGGGACTGCATTGTAGAGAAGGGACTGATTTCCTTGTGTTGGGTGTGTGTGGGTGTTGTAGAATCCAGGCTAGTTTTGGTGTTGGTGTCTGTAGCTCTTCAATGAGCTCACCAGCTTATCATTTAGCCTTTCCCATCTCTTGGATGGCCTGATAAACCCAACTTTGTTGGCTTGGCTGATCCGTTGTTCGCATGATAAACCCAACTCTGTTGGCTTGGCTGAACTATGTACCCTTGTGTTGTTGTTATCCTTGGCTATGTGTAATCCTGTTAGTTCCTTATTCCTTGGGGAATCATGCCCGGCTTGGGGGTGGCAGCATTGTCGAGAGATTAAGGAGCATGCGGGCCTATGGTTGGGTGGAACGTTGCAGCGACGTAGCTAGTTGCAGAACAAGTTCTCTATAAGATAAGTACTTTTGCCTGACTTGTGTCTACAATTATATTTACCATTGATGAGTAATGATATACATGTTAAATGCTGAATTGTATATGAATGCTGTGTTTCTTCCACTAAATATATGTGTGATTATACATCTGAGTATGTTTTATGTTTTTAAGCATTTTCCTTTAGTAATATATGTATGTATATGTTCATGGGGCTAGATGCCCAGATGTTTGATGTAAGGTAGCGTCCTCTTCGCCGGTCGAAGGGTTGGGGATGCTACAGTATGGTATCAGAGCTCTGGTTGTAGCATGGGCCTGAATGAACCATGAAAGTCTAGTTAGAAGAGGCAAGATGCCATAACGCAGCAGGAAGAAATCTGTGAATGAAAGAAAATTTTTCTAAGGGACAGACCGTCGGCGCATTGAAAGACTTAGTGGGAAGCCCTTCCGATGCAGTGGGAAGCTAGTTGAAAGGCTATCCAATACAGAATTGGCCATCGGCAAATATTAGTCTAGTTGATCGGCGATAATTAGAAGATGTCTGAGCCGATGCATCGGCAAGAATCAGCGGATTGTACAGCTGACGCAGAACCGGAGAAAGAATTTTCTAAGTGCTCGTCGACGAGACTTAGTGGAAGTGGGAGCCGCAGTTTCGACAGATATCGGCCAAAGACCGTCGAAACACCGGCTCAATACAGTTGAAGAAACACCTGATTTTGAATTTTGGTGTCAGTGAAATATAGAGGATAAATTAGCCGACGTGGCAGCAGGAAAATTTCAAAAATTTGTCTAAGTGTTGAAACCTATCGGCGACGATGAAATTTAGTTGATGAGATAGCCAATGGGCGTCATCGAAAGACATTAGAATATTGGACTGCCGATGAACGTCGAAAACGTTTAGTTTTTCATGCGTCTGCCATTGTGGCTGGCTAGTGAACTATCCTTCTGACGGATAGAGGCTTCAACCGCTGATACCTCAGAGATTAGTACTTCTGACAGCCGATGAGAAGAAAATTTGAGAATTTTGTTTAAAGTATAAGGTCTTCGAAAAGTTATTGAGAATCGGACCATCGATTAGGAATGTTAAAATGTTTGAGAACACACCATTGTGATAGTCTAAGACACTATCCACTCGATGGTTAGTAGGTCCGATAGCCGATAATGTCCACAGAACCCGCAATGAGATCGCTTTTCACCGTTGCGGCTGCCTAGGAGACTAATTGTCTGATGCAATAACGTAGCCGATCACCGACACAGAGGAGGTAAGTTGCCATTTGGATCATCGCAACAACAGGAAGTATAGTGACTTGGATTGTTGATGTGCAGAAGGTTAGTTCTTTCGAGATAGACTTGTAGCTGCGGAAGACCAGAAGGTTTATGGGCCGTCGTTGCGGAAGCTGAGACGACTAGCCACCCGATGCATAAGACACTCGACCGCCGATGCAGTGCATAGGCTGGTTTCATCACCAATTAGGTTTAGAGATTTGGAAGTGGATCTGATACAGCAGAAGGAAATAGGTGAACAGTCATTCGCGTGGCCAAGGTAGATCGGAAGTTTGGCGATTTGCCCGCCGAAATGTTAGAAAATTTGTGCGGAAGAGACCTAATGAAGAGAAGGAAACTTTGGGTTTTTCAGAGTGGAAATTTTCTCAGCAAATTCCAACTATTTTTGCAGATTTCAACAGACTGTCAGTTGATTATAGGGCTAAACACGGGGAAGAGGAAAATTTTGTGTTTTCAGCAAAATTGTTGTTTTATGAGTTTCCAGAAGAGGAAGGTAAGTAGTCTTGATTTATATTGATGATATGCATCTAACAAGTTGCTACTAACATGTTTGCAGAATTATAGACACCTCCAAGAAGCAATATTCCAGGTAGAACAGTGTGGTAAATCAAGGGGTGGTTCGTCCATGAGAACCCATGACGAGTACGATGCTTGGGATTCCTATGAGCATGCGAGAGATGCCTTGGGAGAAAACGACCATAATAGAAATGATGACATAGAGTCTAATGGAAGGAGATTCCAAGAGACACCATCAGATGTTGCAGCCACCATGAGAAGCTTGGTTAAAGCCTAGGAAAAGCAGCATCAGTTGAATGCTGCTATGTTACAGAGTTTGACAGATTTGCAGAGAAAGATAGATTCTAGATGAGGTACATAAAGACTAGAAGGTAGTAAGAGCAGCACTAGGAGAAGGAGAAGGACTTCTAATGTATCATTTGATTCTGAAGAATCCAGCAGAGATACAAGTTCACCTTCTCGTAAAAGGAAAATAAGAAGGCACCATATGGATCGCTCTCGAGGTGAGTTTAGGAAAGTTAAGCCTCCTACATTTGATGGTGAGATAAAGACTAGACAAGAGGCTAAATCTTGGATTCTTGGGATAAAGAAGTACTTTCAAGTGCAGGATTACTCGGGAAACATGAAGGCAAGAGTTTCCATATTCAATCTAAATGGACGAGCATCCATTTGGTGGGAACACTTCAAGCAAGTAAAGAGAATCAGTGAAAGGAAACTGAAGTGGAAACAATTCAAGAAGTATTTCACGCAGAAATACCTTTCTGACAGGTATTATGATGACAAGATCAAGGAGTTCCATGAGCTGATATTGGGACAGCAGACCATGGATGAATATGCAAATAAGTTCTTGGAATTGTTGAGGTATGTCTGGTACATCAGATATGAAAAAGTGAAGGTCGAGCGGTTTCAGAGTGGATTGACTCAAGCCTACAAAGATAGAATTGAGTTTTATGAACCAAGGACTCTTGAAGAAGTAGTAAGAAAGGCTAAGTATTCCTATGAGCAAAGCAAAGGTAAACCTGATTACCATAAGGCATGGAAGGACAAGAAGAATGAGAAGTTTGACCATAGAAGGAAAGGTTTCAAACCTTCTAGATTCAGGAATCAACAAAAGCAGCCATCCCAAGCTACGAGTAATCCAGTTGGAGTGACAGGTGGAAAGCCTATGGAGCCACATCAGAATAAAGGTCCACTCAAATGTTGGAAATGTGAAGGACCTCACTTGCACATATATTGTCCACTTGAGAATGAAAGTGCAAGGCCAACCTATAACATTCAAGGTGCAAAAACAGTGGGTCAAGTAGCAAGGGAAGTCCCTAGAATTTATGTAGCACTGGAGGACCGCCAGGTAGATCATCAGCCAACTGTAGTTGAAGTTGCAGGTAAGATTGTTGAACAATCTGTTTCTATTTTGATTGACCCTGGTTCTACTCATAGTTATATTACTCCGAGAGTAGTAGAGGTTTGTGCTTTGAAGAAGGTAAAGCATGGAAAATCTTGGTCAGTTCAGCTAGCCACTGGGACTAAGAGAAAGGTCAGTGAATTGGTAGAGAAGTTCCCATTGGTTATGAATGGATTGATCACTTGTGTAGATTTGAATGTTCTGCCGCTTGGTTCCTATGATATTCTCATTGGAATGGATTGGTTAGAAGCTCACAAAGTGAAGCTTGACAGTTATAACAAAACTTTTGAATGCATGGATGAAGAAGGAAACCCGGTAGTTGTGAAAGGTATTCCAAAGGTAATTTCAGTAAGACAGGTTTCAGAAATGCAGTTGAAAAAGTTCTATAGGAAAGGTTTCCAGTTGTATGCAGATCATATTTTGGAACCAATAGGAGATGAGACTCCTAGTTTGGAGGACTATTAGGTGTTATAAGAATTAAAGGATGTGTTTCCTGATGAGATTCTAGGGCTTCCTCCAAAGAGGGACATTGATTTCACCATTGAACTTGTGCCAGGAATGGCACCGGTGTCCAAGACACCCTACAGGATGAGTACACCAGAGATGCTAGAGTTGAAGATGCAATTGCAAGAGTTGTTGGAAAAGAAGTATGTCTGACCGAGTGTGTCTCCTTGGGGAGCACTGGTTCCATTTGTGAAGAATAAATATCCTTTGCCTAGGATTGATGACCTCTTTGATCAAATGAGAGGAGCAAAGGTGTTTTCCAAGATTGACTTGAGGTCTGGATACCATCAGGTGAGGATCAAGGATGAAGACATTAATAAGACAGCCTTCAGAACAAGGTATGGACATTATGAGTTTGTAGTGGTACCATTTGGTCTCACAAATGCACCAGCTGCATTTATGTGCCTTATGAACAGTGTCTTCAGTAAGTATTTGGACAAGTTTGTTATTGTTTTCCTTGATGACATTCTTGTTTATTCTAATAATGAGGAAGAGCATGAAGATCATTTGAGATTGACATTGCAATTGCTTAGGGAGCATCAGCTGTATGCAAAACTAAGCAATTGTGACTTCTATAGGGATAGAATTCAGTACTTGGGTCACATTATCTTAGAAGAGGGTATATCTGTGGACCTTGAAAAGATTGAAGCCATTATGAATTGGCCTACTCCAAGAAATGTGACAGATGTAAGATCTTTTATGGGACTTGCAGGATACTACAGGAGATTCATTGAAGGATTTTCCAAGGTTGCACATGCCATCACTTCTTTGCAAAAGAAGAGAATAAAGTTTGAATGGACTTCTAAGTGTGAAGAAAGCTTCCAGTGGTTCAAGGATCTTCTCACCAGTGCACCAGTATTGAAAGTTACAGATCCAGAGAAAGATTTTGTGGTGTGTACCGATGCATGCGGACAAGGGCTTGGAGGAGTCCTTATGCAGGACAACCACGTGGTATGTTATGAGTCAAGAAAGCTGAAGGAGCATGAGAAGAACTATGCCACTCATGATTTAGAGCTTGCAGCCATAGTACATGCTCTCAATATGTGGAGACATTACTTTATGGGTAAAAGATTTGAACTCAGAACAGATCACTGTGGACTGAAGTATTTGTTTGATCAACCTACTCTGAATGCTAGGCAAGCGAGATGGCTGTAATTTTTATGTGAGTTTGATTTCAAAATCAAGCACATAAAAGGAAAAGAGAATAAGGTAGTTGATGCACTCATCAAGAAGGTACAAGAAATGCATGTGGCATATCTTAGTATTTCCCAATCAGATTTGAGGCAGTAGATTGTTAATCATGTTGCCAGAGATGAATTGTATGAACAGGTAAAAGACAAATTGCAGCAGCAAAGTCTTGAGAAGAGGTATGAGGGATATAAATTGGAAAAATATGGAATTCTTACTTATAAAGTCAGAATTTATATTCCAGATGTAGCATATTTGAGGAGAGTTGTTATGGATGAAATCCATCAAGCTCCGTATTCTGGTCACCCAGGATATCAGAAGATAATTGCTACAGCTAGAAAGCAGTTCTTTTGGCCAGGAATGAAAAAGGACATGGCTGAATACATTTCAAGGTGCATGAAATGTCAACAGGTAAAGGTTGAGCATCAACATCCAGCAGGTTTGTTGCAGCCTTTGCCAGTCCCGGAATGGAAATGGGAAGTTATTTCCATGGATTTTATTACAGGATTTCCGATGACTTGGAGACAACATGATTCCATCATGGTTGTGGTAGACAAGCTGGTAAAAGTGCCACATTTTATACCGGTGAAGTCTATGCACAATACTGATGACATTGCAAAGATCTTCATGAAGGAGATTTTCAAATTGCATGGGTTTCCAAAGGCAATAGTCTCTGACAGAGATGTCAAGTTTACTTCCAATTTTTGGAAGGGGTTGTTTGCAGATTTGGGTACAAAGCAAAACTTCAGCACTGCATACCATCCTTAGATAGATGGGCAGATGGAAAGAGTGAATCAGGTGCTTGAAGATATGTTCGCATGTATGTGATGGACAAACCAACCAAGTGGGAAGATTACTTACACTTGGTAGAGTTTGCTTATAACAATGGACATCAAGCATCCTTGGGGATGAGTCCGTATGAAGCTTTGTATGGAAGAAGGTGTAGGACACCAGTGACTTGGGATAATCCAGTGAATAGGATTGTGCTTGGACTAGAATTGCTCAAGGAAATGGAACAAGAGGTTGTAAAGATAAGGAAGAATATGAAAGCAGCACAGGACAAACAGAAAAGCTATGCAGATAAGCATAGGATAAACAGAGAGTTCAGTGTTGGGGATCATGTTTACCTCAGAGTGAAAGCAAAGAAGAGTTCCTTGAATCTTGGAATTTGTGCCAAGCTGTCACCAAGATATTGTGGGCCGTTTGAAGTGCTTGAAAGAATAGGGCTTGTTGCATATAGACTTGCATTGCCTGCTAGTACTAGAGCTCATAATGTTTTTCATGTCTCTTTGCTTAAGAAATATGTACATGATCCTAACCATGTGTAAATTGGGATGTGATTCAGGTGGAACCCGAGGGAGAGTTCCAAATCATGCCAATACACATCCTCGACAGGAAGGTCACAATGCTCCGAAATCGAGCCATAGGGCAGGTAAAGGTGCAATGGGAGCATTACAGACCTGAAGAGGCTACGTGGGAGCTGGAGGATGCCATGCGATTGGTACATCCATTTTTGTTCAAACTTGAGGAACACTGAGATAGTACCAGTGTAGCATTTTGTTCAAAGTTTGTAAAGCATTGAGGACAGTTCTATTGAAGGGGGAGGGGAATGTAATACCCCGATTTTAACCCTGCTTGCATTAAATATACATGATACTTATATTGTAAATAATCATGGTGCGGAGCTAAAGGCCAAGGCCCCACCATCAATTTGGTTATGTTGTGCTTCGGATTTGGAATTGTCATCGATGGTATACCAGGACATATGACATATATTAAATTGTGGCATCATGTAAACACGCATTTTAATTAAATAACCCAACCAGCTATGTTCACTGCAACTAAATTGAGAAGGGGCATGATTCCAAAGGATAAGGAAGGGGAATGTTGAACATTGAGTCATGGGGGAGAAGCCATGTGTCCCAATCTCTTTTTGTCTCCTTAAACCACCACCCTTAGTTATTCCATTGTTAGTTGGGGCAGTGATTTGCTGGCAGAAAGGCCACTACCACGCCCACGCCTGCTCTCACTCTCCACGACGTGTGGATGGTCTTCCCACTAACCAGTTCGTGAGTCTGTTCAGTTTCTTCACGTGACAGAGTTAAAGGAATCCACATATCCATTGTTGAGGGTTCACCATTCCTTCACACACCGCTTGCTAATTGGAAAAAAATGTTCTTCCTCTATTCACGCAGATTTTTGTATCTTTTCCCATCATTTGCAGACTGCGTATTGTTCTGTTATGTCCACCGTTGATTCGAGGCTGTAATGGCATCAATAGTTTAGTGGGGTTGCATTGTGTCTCTCCCATATAGAGTGGTATTCTGTTCCTTTACCCTTTTCTGGTTTGTGCAAATTCTATAGCAATTGTATTGAGGATCAATTGGGTGCTATGAGTCCCTACGCTGTGTGGGCGGTGGTCTCTTCCACATTTTTCTTTGGCTGTGTCTTTTCCCCCTCACGCACAGTTTAAGAATCGATTGCCTTGAGGATCAACAGCTGTGGTTTCATAGTTGTTGTGGGCTGCTGTTTTCCCACGTCTGATTGACTGTGTTTTTCCCTTGTAAAAGCTCAAATAGATGTTGGCTGCTTGCATGCAGTGGTTTTGTCCTCATACTGCATTAGAGTGGTGAATGAGGGCCTGAGGTGCTTGATAAAACTGGTGGGTTGAGAACCACACAGACAGAGCTACTGAGCTGGCTTTCTTCTCCACAACCCTTGAGTAGCACTAGAAAGGAGATCAGGGTATGAGGGACTGCGTTGCAGAGAAGGGACTGATTTCCTTGTGTTGGGTGTGTGTGGGTGTTCTAGAATCCAGGATGGTTCTAGTGTTGGTGTCTGTATCTCTTCAATGAGCTCACCAGCTTAGCATTTAGCCTTTCCCAGCTCCTAGATGGCTTGATAAACCCAACTTTGTTGGCTTGGCTGATCCGTTGTTCGCTTGATAAACCCAACTGTGTTGGCTTGGCTGAACTATGTACCCTTGTGGTGTTGTTATCCTTGGCTATGTGTAAGCCTGTTAGTTCCTTATTCCTTGGGGAATCATTCCTGGCTCGGGGGTGGCAGCATTGCTAAGAGATTAAGGAGCACGCGGGCCTATGGTTGGGTGGAACGTTGCAGCGATGTGGCTGGTTGCGGAACAAGTTCTCTATAAAATAAGTACTCTTGCTTGACTTGTGTCTGTAGTTATATTTACCATTGATGAGTAATGATATACATGTTAAATGCTGAATTGTATATGAATGTTGTGTTGCTTCTGCTGAATATATGTGTGATCATACATCTGAGTATGTTTTATGTTTTTAAGAATTTTCCTTCAGTATTATATGTATGTATATGTTCATGGGGCTAGATGCCCAGATGTTTGATGTAAGGTAGCGTCCTCTTCGCCGGTCGAAGGGTCGGGGACGCTACAAAGAGTATAGAAATTCCCTCCCAAATGACTTTGAAAAATATGAGGAAACATCACATGAGAAGGAAGAAGAGTACCTTGAAACTATTGAATATCATTTTGAAACAAACTCTACTATGGACATGGACCAAAGAGCATCTACTGATGGATGCTTGAACTATGAAGGAGTACCTACTAATGGGTGCTCAAAAATCTATGTTGGTGACATAGAGATCGTATTTCAAAATGTTTCTGCAAGCCAAAATTCCATTAAACATGAAAATGAAGACCTTGTAGTAGTTGAAGAAGAAACAAGATCAACTTCCCCATCACCACTTTAGCTTCATGAAGTTGGTCCAAGAAAGAAGGAAGAAGATGAGGAGGTTCATTTGAAAGAGCCTCATTTTCTTGAAGGGTCCTTAAATATGAATGAAAAGAAGATCCAAGAGGACCTTAGCATACTCCATGACACTCAAGCATTGGTATCAAATTCTTTTTGGAGAGCTACTTCCTTGGAGGAGCCATCCTTCCTTGAAGACATGGAGAAGATCCAAAGAGCAATGTGCAACATCAAAGGTAATTTCCTGTCTTTTATTTTTGATAGAAAAAATTTGATTGAGCTTAGTGAATGGTTACATGAATCCTACTTGAAGGATAATGAAGTTATTTATAAGTTCACAATTCAAAATGAGAAACTTCTTGAAAATTTGCAAGACACTTGTTTTTCCTCCTATGTTTCAGATTGTCAAATGGTAGATTGTTTGGAGGATTCTCATGACATGGTGGATCATGATAAATTTGAAAATTTGAATGTACTTGATGTGTTTGAATATTAACTTGAAGAGATCCAAACACTTCATGTGGTGGAAGAGGAACTTGAATTGTCTTTTATGAAGGGTATGCAATTTTTAAAGAAGAGCATGATTTCTACGTTGGAACCAATATATGACAAAGGTTTCACACTCTTGAAGGAGCTGCATAGTCCTACCCCTATGGATCCTTCACATTATGACAATTTTGCACTTACTGATCATTTATGTGAGTTGGTTCTTTCTCCTACATCCTACACTTCTAAATTTTGCAGCAATCATCCTAATGAAGTATGGGTGAAAGGTTTCTTTTTGATGGTGCCACATGAAGATCATGGACATTCTATTTCTCATTTTGATGATGGAATTATTATAGCACCATATTATTTACATTTTCAGCAGCGACCTTGTTTACATTATGATTATACACATCTACATGGGTGCACCTATGATGTTCACTTGAGTCACTTGGTGACTCATGATTTTCCTTGATCCTTTCCTAGTCTATTTGAAGTTGGAGGAACTTCATTCCACACTTGTGAAGAGTTATATGATTGAAGAACATTATTATTGGCAGCAACATCCTCTGATGTTACATAATGATATACATATTCATGAGTGTATTGATGAGACTTCTTTGATCCACTTGAAGTCTTCATGTTTTCTTTGCTCCTTATTTTGTTCAGATTTTGGTGGAGGTTCCCCATTCACTTATTGGATGAAAGAACACATGGGTGATTATATTGATGCACATTACATATCATTTGGAGCACATTATTATTCACATTTGCAGTAGCATTCCTTGTTACTTTCTGATGATGCACATCTACATCATTGCACCTATGATATGCATTTGAGTCACTTGAAGACTCATGGTTTTTATTGCTCAACACTTGGTTCATTTGATGTTGGAGGAACTTCATCCAACACTAGGGTGAATAGAATTATGATAGGAGAAAAT
This sequence comes from Pseudotsuga menziesii, assembly GCA_001517045.1. NCBI lineage: Eukaryota > Viridiplantae > Streptophyta > Pinopsida > Pinales > Pinaceae > Pseudotsuga > Pseudotsuga menziesii. Next base: position 313,456 of record LPNX010212312.1, on the reverse strand, counting down.
TTTTGTTACCATGCACATACATTGTTATATATTTATGATTCACTCATTCATGGATGTATGGGTAAGAATTCTTTGAGTCATTTGAAGTCTCCTTGTTTCTGTTGCTCACTATTTGGTTCAAATTTGAGTGGAGATTCTTCATTCACTTCTTGGATGAAAGAATACATTGCTGAATATTTTGATGCATATCACTTATTTTTGGAGCAGAATTATAGGACATGGGATACTCACCTATGTCATTGGAGCATATTTGATTGGTCACTTGAAGCATGTATGTACTTGGCAAATGGTAGTCTACTCACTCGGAGGTATAAGCACTTTCATGATTTCTTGGTGAGGCACCTCCTTGATGTACATTCTTATTATGTTGTTATATACTTTGATGATATATATTATGCACTCATGATGTTTGGAAGAATGCATACAAGAAAATGGGATCCAGGAATTCTCTTTCCAAATGGTGTGGGTTGGAGAGCACTCTTAATTGTTGGAGTGCAATGCAAGCAATGGGACCCTGGGATAGTTTTTAGTCCCATTGATTTAAAATTATTTGGGAAACAAGCAGTATGGGAGATGGATTCCACACTTAATAAGGTGATGTTAATCATATTAGTGCAGTAAAAAGCATGGTGGTTCTGTTGTGGCTGCAACTATTTTCCCCAAATTTCTTAAATTTTGGTCCCCTCCTCATGATTTAGAGTTCTTTTCAAGTCGTTTTATCCGTGAATTTTCGGTCATGTTTTAATTTTAGATGTTTTTAACGATTTACTTGCAACTTGTCTCTGGAGGTTGTTTGTGTTTGAAGTTTGTCGTGGGTCACAGATTTGAGTTTAATGTTGCTAATTGTTCTTTGATGGGACGCTGTTTTGAAGGTGAAATGGATTTTGACCGCTGTTGAATTTTAAAGCTGTCCGAACACTTAATAGTTTCTATTGATCAGGCGTCATTTTGTTTAATCGAAAGTTGTAGTATCTCCTCTTCCACCGTTGTGGCTCCTAAAGCAGTTAAGCACCCGAAGTACAAAGCGCTCCGACTACCGATGCTTATCAGTCTTTTGGTCGCACATGTCTTTAACCTTTCTTCTTCCACCGTTGTGGCTCCCAAAGTGATTAAGCTTCCGAAGTGTAAAACCTTCCGACGTCCGATGGAGAGTTTTCCCACCCGCGAGTCGCGTATCCTTAACCTTTCCTTTTTCGCTGTTGCGGCTGGGAAAGTCATTTAGCTTTTGATGTCAAAGTCCTTCCGACTTTCGATTGGTTTTTTCCTTTTCCCCCCCGCAACTCAGGTCTTAAATTTTCCGTCTCCCGGCATTGATGTTTTCTCCCGAGCCCGTAGGTGGACGAAACAGTGGCACATCGGGCCATTTCTTGTGGATTAGCCATTAGTTGGTTTAATCTGATGTTTGTTTAGAATGCAATCCCGGTCAATGATGCACATCATTTGATTGCAGGTGGTTTCTGGAGAATGGTCAAACTACTGCGGCGCGAAGGGAGATGGGTAATTTGGTAAAAGCAGAGCCGAAACCATCAGGATCGCAAGAAGGACAAACGAAGGAAAGGACAAAATGAATGATGACAAAGGCACAGA
>LPNX010212312.1:251042-311647 GCA_001517045.1 Pseudotsuga menziesii | reverse complement strand
GAGAGGTAAGAACCTGCGCATCACATTGTGACTACTCTTTGCATCTTTATCACCCTGCATTGTTAATTAGGCACTTGCATATCATACTTAAGTCAAAAATACTAAAATACATGGTGGACCAGGCCGCAACCGGTAAAACCTTTGTTTTTTGTTACTTTGACCTACGGTAGCCGGACCGCAAACCGGGCGGATTCCCTATACCAAACAGTCACGGGCTAGTTGGGAACATTGACTGGGGAGAATCCCTTGCTGTTGTTGCCTATGAATTTCAAGGCCTCAACAGGTTCCTCTCTGAAATATTCATGGAATCTCAAAGAATCAAGGTGGGCAACTCAGTGGCAACTTCAAAGAATCATACATAAAGCAGGTTCTTCAACAACCATGTTTGAAATTGCTTGAGGAAAAGCAATATTGGGAAGGGAGGATTTTTAATGTCCCAAATTTTTCATTGGGTCACAATGGCCAAATCACATTTTCAATATTCATGAAATTTGTCAAATGGATGCTAAAATTCAAATAATTGCCAAGGAGGAAAACCACTAGTTTCCTAGGTTGGGGGTGGAAGCTTTGAGATTTGGAATAAGGGGGATAATAAATGATGTTTAGAAATTAGAAGAGGATAAATATTTAATAATGTATCTTATTAAATAAATACAAGAGAAAAATGAAATGGCTATGGAGAATGGAGACACATGGAGACTATGGGGCCCACTCAAGCTAGAATTCCTATGTTAAATGGCATCCTCCTCGTGTAATTTCAAATATATGGGAAGCCTAATATTTTGGGATGGATTATGAAGTTAATATACTTGTACATATACTTCATAGGTCAAATTTTGGATGAATTGTAACTTACGAGGGAGAGGAAGAGCCAAATGGGAGTTTCATGAACACTTGGCTAGATTCCCCTTACATTTATGACATCTATGGCACCAATGATGGAGATTCTATGAAAATTATGGCACAAGTAAGATATGAATGCTGGAATACTGACATAATTACATGTCAGGACTGAATAGAGAATATTAGAGGTCTAATTTGGGAGTTGGAGAAGGCCAAGAGGCTCCTACTCAAATTTGGGAGAAGAGGGAAGGTGAAGATAGAGGCCACATGGCATAGCATGAGCAGCCACAACAATTCGACTTGGATTTGGTTTATGGATGGATTTGGAACCTTAGAAGAACAATAATGTTTATAAAATACAAGGATGAGCCATGAGAAGAAGCTTTTTCTCATTTGTGAATTGTGAGAGCTAGTGGATGACTAGTTTTCTTGCTTAAGCCAATTTCGAGGGTGAAAGATTCCCATCCTAGTTGGTGTTTGGAAAGGCCACTTAGGTATTTCATGGAGATTTAATGGAGTCTTATTTTCAGTTTCAAGCTACAGTAAGTTCATGTACATCTCAATATAATCTTTTTCTTCCATTCATCTCAAGTTTTCTCACCATATTTCAGCTCTATGGACTGAGGCTCACTTAGTGAGCTATTTATCTCTTTGAGGGAGCTTATATTGCTCCAGTATTTTGTATTATGATGTAAATTATATATTATTTAATTTCAGAGATCTCTCAGGTAGAATATCCAAGATATATCATGTATTATTTTCCAATATTGAAGAAATAGTTCCATTTCCCCAATACCTTGTTGTAAACTCTTGCAATATTGACTGAATCGAATGTGTGAAAAATTAATGATTTATGAATGAATGAACTGTAATTAATGTATAATATGGGTTTCATGTTTAGTAACTAATAATTTTTGGCCATTGGGTCGAATTTCATATAAATTGGAGCAAACTACATCTCATTTCCCCAAGGGTCCAAAACTAGTTTTTTATATCTGATTCAAAGAAGTGATAAAAACCATGGGAGTTCGATTGGTTCTGCATATGAGTCTCTGATAATGTATTATACACATACCCTGCTTAAATTTGATAATTTTATTTAGTTTCTTCACATTTGGGAAGCCATTCCGACAATTACCCGGAGGGGATTTGAGCCCCAAAATTGCTAGTTAAAGAATCTATCTTATTCAGAATTTTATATAGACTTGCAGAAGTAATTGGAAGGCCATAATACATCCATTAAAATTATAATTAAGTTATTATATCATTCATACACATTCTATGAATATTTGAAAGCAATTGGGCTGATTTGTTTGGAGACCAAGACACTAAAACTAGTCAAGAGCCAAAATTGTGAAAAAATTGGAAAATTAGGCATTTTAATAAAATTCCAAAAAGGGGACATTACATGGAGCTCAAGGAAAAATCCCCACCATTGATTTAGTGTTTATGTTTCAGTGAATAAGGTTGGGCCGATGGTATTTTATGCTAGCTGAACATTAAAAAGCTGGACATCATGTTAAATTTGCAATTCTAATTAAAAACCTACAGCCAGCTATGTCAATGCAAAAAAATGAGATGGAGGCAGGATTTTTCCTAAGGATAAGGGGGGGGTGTTGGAAGAGTGGGAAGAAATTTGAAATGGGCAGAGCACCATTTCTAGAATTTTTTTTTTAAAAACTTTTCTTGGGAAAGAAAACACCCCCCCAAAAAAGAAACGTCTGCCTTTCCCTCATGTAGTCACGTTTCACCTTCCCCTCACGATTTGGATGGTGTGGAACGTTTCAAAAGAGGTATTCGGGGGGAATTGTTTTTTTGCTAGGATTTTTCCTTCCTGTTAGTCATTGGAGGGGGAATGCCAGAATCCATTTTTGGTGTTTTTTGAATTGAATGACTAGCAAACGATTTCGTTTTGGTAATTGCAGTAGTCGGTTTGGCTTAGGCAGTGCTCAGAAATTCGTAATTGTTGTGTTCATGTGTATTGCTTGGATTATGTTGCATTTTGTTAATACTAGAACTGAGATCATCATGTGTACATCCTATTTTTACATTTGAATTGATTTTGGGAATGTAAAAATGGAGTCTTGACTTGCTTGATAAACCTAGTGTGTGAATGAACCTTACAGACCAATCTAGAGGGTTGGTTTTCTTCTTTGTATACCCTGAATAACACTGGAAGGGAAGGCATGGTCTGAGGGATTGTGTAGCAGAGAAGGGGATGCTTCCTTGTGTTGGGTGTGTAAATGTTTATAAGTCAGGCTAGATCCAATGTAGGTGTCCATAGCTCTGGGATTGAGCTCACTAGCTTAGCAGTCAGTCTTTCCACCTCCTTGGATGCATGATAAACCCAACTGGAAGGATGGCTTGGTTGGTAGCCTGATAAACCCATATGTTGGCTTGGATGTGTCTCAAGTGAATTTTGGCTTAGCGTAAACCACTATCTATGTAACCTTGATAAACCCAAATGGAAGGATGGTTTGGCTGGTAGCTTGATAAACCCATCTGTTGGCTTGGATGTGACTTGTATAAACTTTGGCTATGTGTAAATCATTGCATGTGCAAGTATGATAAACCCAACTATGTTGACTTGGCTGATTTTTATTGTATCCTTGGCTACGGAGAAGTAAACTAGTGTTCCTTATTCCTTGGGGAAATCATGCCCAGCTCGCGGGTTGAAGTGTTGCTGAGAGATTGATGAGCACACTGGACTATGGTTGGGAGGAACGTTGTAGCGACATAGCTGGTTGTGGGACAAAGCGTTTGATAAATATAAGTATCTCTTGTGTTTCAATCCCTACAACTGTACTTGTTTGCAAATTAATATGAAATGATGAATGCTTGAATGAAATGTGTTGTGATTCAACTGTATATTTCACGAATGTTGCATCTATGTGTGTAATTACTTCAATGAATTTTCTAATTTGTTATGAAGTTAGATCGGATGGATTGGTGATGGCCTAGATGTTGGAAATCAGTTTTATACTTAGAAATTTTCATGAACAAATCGAATTTCCATAGATTTTCCCTTCTGCAATTCCCTTTCTACAACTTGTGGGATGCGGAAATGTGCCTTGCAGAAGTTGGACTCCACATTTTCCCTTCTACTATTCCATTTCCCTAACTTATGGGATGCAGAAATGTCATTTGGAAAAATCTGCTTTCCGCAATTCCCTTTCCGCAACTTGCAAGATGCGGGATGCGGGATGTGAAAATGTCATTTGGTGAAATATGCTTTCCGCAATTCCCTTTCTGCAACTTGTGGGATGTGGGATGCGAAAATGTCATTTGGAAAAATCTACTTTCCGCAATTCCCTTTCTGCAACTTGCGGGATACGAGATGTGGAAATGACTATGGTAAATCTTGACCTCTGCAACTTTGATCTCCACAACATCCATTCCAAATGCAGGATGCGGGATGCAGAATGCAACATGCGGGGTGTGAGATTGAAATTTTGATATGTTTTCGATTTCACAAGTGAAGTTCTCTACACCGTTGATTTTCTGCAGGATGATTCTTAGTCGTTGATATGATTCTGGATGCAAAAGAGACCATGACCATTGATTTTCGCTATGATTCTTCTCAGCCGTTTGATATCTCAATGGTTGGGGAAGATATAGATTTTATAGATGGTATGGATCAGGATGTTAGCATGAGGAATTATTTCTTGTGTATAATATTTAACAGAAAAAAAGGATCGAGAATCATCATATGAATGCAGAATCAAATATGGGTAACTCAGGTAGCAGAAGAGTTGGGTCGCGTTCTCTCCTCCGGGGCAGAAGGGGACTTGACAATACAGGGAAAAAATCAACATGTACATCAATATGTAATTTGCAAAAATAAAAATAAAGTGGTTGATTAATATGCCTTCCTACTTATCTTTTAAACCATATGGTAAATCGATCTCCTTTTGTGTAAGATTGGTATCTCCATTGCGATGTGCTGCTTTAACCAATGAAGCCACACCTTCCCATGATATTCCATGACCAGATTGTTCACATCGTTCAATCCATACCTTCATCTAGTAAATATTGTTTGCGATGTATAAATGAATTGCTTTCCACTCTTGACCAACTGCTTGATGACAATAACAATTAAAATTCAATACAAATGTAAATTTTCTTAACCAAGTATATGCTCTTAATTGATGCAATATATTGAATATAAAATAGAATATGTATGATATATGTACATAAAATTCAACAGTCAAATGTATTATATCAATTAATATTCACTAGCTAATAATTACCTTTCACCTTCCTCAGTCTACCTTTCCCCTTCAGGTACTCCCCTTAAAAATTGTTATTGGAGTCTGGATCACAAATGCAATGTAAATTGAGCTTTGACGCTAAATTAGGAATATATTCACTAATATACAACATGTTTTGGTATACCGTATATCCCTCCATCATAGAACCCTCATCATGTGCTCGTTGTCTAACCAAACCCTTCATAAATTTCAAGTGCCTCTCAACCATCCACATCGACCTTGCACTCACAGGTCCACACAATTGAATCTTATCGACTTGGTGTATGAGGTAGTGTTCCTATTCATTGAAAAATGCTGAAGGTAGTTGCTTCTACATTTTGCACATGAGATGAGGAATTTCTCTCCTCCAATACTTTATATATTCTTTATGGATTTCTTTAGATGACAACCATTTACAAGTGACGCAAAATAATAACGATATTTAACAAAAAATTATTAAATTACATAACATGAATTAGTGCACAAAAAAAATATTCTATGATGAATTAAACAAACACTAAGCAGATGCAAAAAATCGCTAGTTACCTCATGTATTTCCCAAGATTATATATAACTTGTGTTGGCACCGGGATTTTGAAGCCCCAAGGTTGAGTGGAGGGCCACGCTCCCGGTGCAATAGCAGAACCACTTTAGACTGCGCCTCCGGCCCTGCGTAGTCAGAGAGGGATCTCTTGTTTGTCACTAGAGTCTACTCCGTGTAAGATTTTCAGTCAAGGATAATCAGGGGGCCATGATCCTGAATGGGACAAAGTGTATAAAGGTGAGATGCAAGGTGGGATTATCAGGGCGGGAACCATTGGCGATGGAGTCGAGAACCTGCGTAGTGAACACTTGCAAGAGGAAAGGAAGGCATAGGGTTGCAAACAAAGGAAAGGTAGCCACTGATCTCCCAATCACGAGATTTTTAGCGGACAGTTGGAGGACAAGAGAGAGAACAACCAATCGCGTGGATCACCAGCGAGATGAATTCCACGCAACTTTAGAAGAACAATTGATAAATGTCTAGAACAACAGCTGGAGCATAACGAGTATGAATTCCTAATTGCTATACCCTAAGTTGTAGACATGAAAGCAATCAATAGACTGGAGTGAAAACGAGAAATACATTACACATAAAAGAAGATACATATTGGGAAAAGCAACGACACATGAATCTTTGCTATGATAAACAACTCCTCCTTTGTAATTTTATTCATAACACAGGCATCAAATCTTATTTACAATGGAGAGCCTCAGCTCTAGAATGTTTCCCAATCCAACCAACCCCTCTTCTCCCTCTATCGGGAGTGTATTTATATAATTCTAATGCTGAGACTGCCAAACTGAAAATTGTTACAAGTCACTATCATGTGTTAACAATACAGGGAGTGGACTATTGCCACGTTTTACAATAAACATTATGGAGATGTAGTGCATGATAGCGTGGACTGACAACGTAGGGATTTCTTCAGTTTTACTTTGCAAAAGCGATTCCCATGCGGTATGTTGACAGCCAATTGTTCGCTAGGCTGCTTCGGGTAAATATTTTTGCTTCTTCGACCAGCCTGCTTCTTATGGACCACATCGTTCAAAGGCTCGACAAGAAAACCTGAATCCACCGCCCGATCATTTTTCCGACCCCTCCTTCGTCTGGTAACACTGTTACAGGAGGAGGCCAAAAAGAAGGTTGTCATGCACTTGGTGATGATAAGCGACTTAAAAAGCTTATCATCCTTGTACTGCCTTCTTCCTCCTATGAGGAGGGTTTTCCCGTAAGTCATGCAGCCGGGTGTGTGTTTGACCTTCTCCTCACCCACGACCAAGCAGCCAAGTGGAGAACCTAGGGGTGATGCCGAAGGCTTCGGACCCACCTGGTCCCAGTACGAGCATTCACTCCAATAGTTCTACCACCACTGTGAGCTGGGACTTTGGAGGTCATGACTGCAACTGGGAGTGTTGGAGGGATGTCACTGGGATGTTAAAACCCATGCACTGCACATCCAAAGGTCGGGTTGTGTAGAAGAGGGTGAAACTCCCTTGGTGTTTAACATCTGTGCCCCGGTGGTTGGCGATTTTATGGTATGGATAACCAAAACACAGATCTATGTTTGCCTACCAAGAGTACCCCCTGCCAAACTAAATTCTTGAACCACACAGCCATGGTTGTCTATGAAGGAACTCGACACTTCTCAGCATTCAACTATGTACTTCTTATCATCTACACATTTCCAAGTCTCAAGAGTGTTCGGGTACACAGGGTACTCCCAAAAGACCAAACACCTTGAGCAACCGCTTCACACAAATAGATCACAGATCAACACATTGATGTTTGTCACGTGGTTAAAACCCTCAAGAGGGAAACATTCCATGGCCCCAGCCAAATAGCTACTTGGAGCAATTTATTATGCAAAAGAAAGAAAGTTACACAATCTTCTCATAATCGATCAAATAGCCATGGAACCTCTATGCTCTTTAAATAGAGATCATATACCAATCAGGTGTATAGCCACATATCTATGGTAGGTATGATCTAAGATAAGTTGAACCGTTAGACCACTCTATGTCTAGAACATATCGTGACCGTCAGATTAGAATATTTACAAATGCATACTAATGCATACTAAAGAAACACACTTTTACCTAATAGATATATTACACAAGTTGATCTTAACTAACTCCTAAGTGTCTAAATATCCTAACATGCCCCCTTAAGAACAACTTGGGATAGGATTGAAGGATTTACAAAAGTGACACTATTAGGAGAAGGAAGGAGGCATTAGAGCCTATCCCCCCTTAAGGACACATTCCTGAACTCCTAACATAGACCGAAGTTTAGAAAACTTTGCTTCTGTAAGAGACTTTGTGAAGATGTCTGCAACTTGATCATCTGTAGGGCAATAGAGAACTTCAATAACACTATCATGCACAAGATTTCTGATGAATTGCATGTGTAGCTCAATGTGTTTGCTGCGCTGATGTAGAACTGGATCTTTGGAAAGCTTGATGGCACTTTGATTGTCACACCAAAGTGGAGTAGGCTGCTGGTGCTCGAATCCAAACTTTGAAAGGATTTTTTGAAGCCATAAAGCTTCCTGACAGGTATTAACTGTGGCTCGATATTCTGCTTCTCTTGAAGAAAGAGCAAGAGCTTGTTGTTTCTTACAAGCCCAAGTGATAGGTCCAAATCCCCGACTGAAAAAATAAACTGCAGTAGATGTTCGATCATCAGGATCACTGGCCCAATCTGAATCAGTGAAACCAACCAACAAAGGTTTCCCCCCTGTACTATCACATGAATCCCAAACTGAATTCTACCTCGAATATATTGAAGTATTCTTTTTGATGCTTTCCAGTGACTTTCATGAGGAGTTTGCATATAACGGGAAACACAACCAACAACAAAGGAAAGGTCAGGATGGGAATGAGTCAAGTATAAAAGACTACCAACAAGCTGACGATACAAGGTGGCATCCACTTCAGGGGAAGTACAAGTGGCAGAAAGTTTGACTCCAGACTGGAAGGAAGAAGGGGCTGGTTTGCAATCTTCCATGTGGAAGCGACGAATAAGGTCACAAGCATACTTAGACTGGGAAAGAAAGATTCCTTCTTTGGTTTGCAAGACTTGGAGACCAAGAAAATAATGCAAATGTCCTAAGTCTGACATTTCAAAATTTTTCTTAAGATTGGATTTCACATGGGTTGTAAGTTTAGGGTCACTACCAGTAAGGATAATATCATCAACATAAAAAACAAGTATGATGAGATGGTTTCCTACTTTCTTGGTATAGACATTGGGGTCAGAATGGCATCTAGAAAAATCAATTTCAAGGAGAAAGCTATCCATTTTGGCATACCAAGCTCTAGGAGCTGCTTAAGGCCATATAAGGATTTCTTAAGGAGACAAACAAGGCTAGAGTTATTCTAAACATATCCAATAGGTTGTTCCATGTAAATTTCCTCATGTAAATCACCATGTAAGAAGGAAAGCTTGACATCGATTTGATGGACTTCTCAGTTATGTAAGGCTGTAAGGGAAAGAACAAGGAAAACAAAGTTCATTTTTGCTACAGGGTCAAATGTTTCATTGTAGTCAATCCCTTAAACTTGGGAAAAACCTTTGGCAACTAACCTTGCCTTAAGTATTTCAACACTTCCATCTGATGCATACTTAGTTCTGTAGACCCATTTACATCTGACAAGTTTTCTTCCTTTTAGAAGAGGAACAAGATCCCATGTATCGTTCGCCATTAAAGAACGATATTCTTCATCCATAGCTGCGTCCCAATATGGATTTCCTGAAGCTTCTACAAAATTTTATGGATCATGATTCTTGGAAACTTGAGCCAAAAGGGAAGAGGCTCACTGAAACTGAGAACGTGTTCGATGTTGATATCTAGGATCACTGACAAGATCACTAGCTGCTTCACATGTTGAACGGACCCATCGAGGAGGCATTGGTGCTGGTGCAATTGGAGGAACATGAGCAGGCGGGGGTGGATTTTCATCCTCACTATCATCATCAGAAACTGGAGTTGGAAACCTGTCAAGGAAGTTGGAAGAAGAAGAAGAAGGCACAATCGCCGAATCAGGCTCACAGGCCAAAGATGGCACGCCCGCTAAGTTAGGATCGCAGGACAAGAGATTTTCATCAAATTTAACATCTCTTCTAAAGATTATATCATGTGAATGGGGTTGAAGAAGTTAATAACCTTTAACATCTTCAGAATATCCAAAAAATTTGCACTTTTCACTTTTAGGCTGCAATGCTTTCCGTTTTTCATTCGGAATGTGAGCCCATGCTTCACAACCAAACACACAAAAGTGACTTACATCTGGTTTAATTTTACTCCATGCTTCTTTCGGTGTTATACCTTGTAAAATTTTAGTGGGTGTGCGATTAAGTATTTAATTTGCACAATTTATGGCCTCAGCCCAATATTGAAGACTTAGTCCCTTAGATTGGATCATACAATTAGCCATTTCTTTTAAAGTGCGGTTCTTCCATTCAACTACACCATTTTGTTGTGGTGTATATGGAAAAGTGTGCTGTTGTTGGATTCCTTGTTCAGTGTAGAAAGTAGTGAAGTTTTTGTTAACATATTCTCCTCCATTGTCAGATCTTAACTTAATAATTTGATGACCAGATTGTTTTTCAACAAGGGCCTGGTAGGCCAAGAACATGTTAAATAATTCACTCTTAAGTTTTAGGAAGTAAACCCAAGTGCGTCTGGAGTAGTCATCAATGAAAGTTAAGAAATATTTGAAACCAAAAAAGGAAGTAGATGGAAGAGGACCACACAAGTCACTATGCACAAGCTCCAAAGGAACCGAGGTGTGCCAAGAGGCACGTTTGTCAAAAATGTCCTGATGATGTTTTTTGAGTACACAACCGGAACAAACACCATCCTTGCAAGATACCATTGGAAGACCAGTCACCATATTGTCTTTACATAGTTGTTGCAATGAGCGATAATTTAAGTGACCAAATTGCTCATGCCAAAGTTTGCTCAAGTTATCACCATGAGCAACAAAAACTGAAGGAAAAGGTGATGACCCAAAGTTGTTAAATTTGTACAACCTAGTAATATCATCAATAGTTCTAGTAGCAAGGACATTTTGAGGATTTTTAAAATCCTTGATTACAACTTTGTGAGGTGTAAACGTCACAGCTTTACCTTCACTTGAATGAGTAAGTTGATAGACTGATAACAAATTGCAGGAAATTTTTGGAACACATAGTACATCACTGAAATGACCATTTTCTACTGGAACTGTTCTAGATCCTACAACACTTAGAGATCGATCATCACCAACAAATATTTGTTTGGTGTTACATTCTTGCATAGTAGAAAATATGGCTTGATCCTTAGCCATATGATAAGATGCTCCAGAATCAATAAGCCATTCATTTGAAGTAGAAGAAGAAGATGCAGTATAAGAGTAACCAGAAGCACAAAGTGCATGTCCACGAGAGTTATATTCTGAAGACGAATCTATGCTGATGTGGTGCTTCTTAATTGCTGCTTCCAAGGCTACCATCTTCTTGAAACACTTAGATTCATCATGATTATCTTTCCCACAAAAATTGCAATGACGCTCAGTCTTCTTTCCTTTTTAATTGGATCCTTTGTCATTTTTTAAAGGAGGAGCTAACTAAGAGGGTTTGGGACCCTTGTTGTTTGGCTTATTATTGCGAAAATTCTATTTCTTGGGAGGCTTGGACTTTTCTTTCTGTTGGGACAATAAGACTTTCCCAGATGTATCTGCATTGTTAATTATTCCAAGATGAATGAGCTTATCTTGCTCTCTAATTAAGGAATCACGAAAGGATTCAAGACTAGGCTCTTGATAGCTACCTGCAGTCAAGGATTCTATCATGGAGTAGAATGTAGATACAAAAATAGAATATGCAGGTCTAAGTTTGGAAAGAATATGATAAATACATTGTTTGTCTTCTTTCTTAATCTTGCATTCTGCACATAAGAGTCTAAAAGTTTTATACTTAGATAAATAGTCTTGAATGCATGAAAAATCATTTGGATTCAAGGAAAGCAACTCATTCTCAAGTTGATGACCCCAAATTTCATTGTGTTTACCAAAAACAGATTCCAACTTTTCCCAAGTTTTATCAGGTTCATCAATTCTAGATATGTGGAATCGCAAATCAGTAGAGATTGACATCCCAATCAATCCACGAGCTTCATCACATCTATTTGCCCATTTAATTTTCTTATCATCATCAGTGGGTTTTGTTTCTTTCCCTGAGGTTATCCTGTAAAGTCCCCTACTTCGTAGAACATCCTCCATACGAGATTTCCATGAGAAATAGTTAGAACTTGTAAGTATAATATCACAAGGGCGGCCATACTGTAAAATAATGGCTGAAAAAATAGAAACTAACTATCTAGTTGCAACGAGCTCGAAAAAATATGTGGTTTAAAAAAAATCGGCACTGAAAACTGGTTCTGGATGATGAAGTTATGCTTGATCAAAGAAAATGTTGAAGATGTCCCCAATAGTGACATGGCAGATATTAACTTGACCAACTAAAAAAAAAGAACCCCCCTCTTCCCAAGATCAACCTTTGACAATCACTTTACAATAAAGTTGCTTTGAAGTGAATCACTTTTGTAGAATAAGTGAGGTTCACTTTTGCAATAATGTTACTTTTAAAAAGTGCGGCAATAAATTAAAAGACTTAAGTGACTCACTTTTTATTTTATTTTATTTATGTGAGATGCACTTTTACAATAAAGTAACTTGAAAATAGAAATTGCATGCACTAAAAAGTAGCTTAATAAGACTTGAACTCAAGACCTATTAAGGAATAAAACAACTTTGGACCAAGTGAGCTAAGTTTAAAAGGTACATAAAAGAATGGAAAGAGGAAGGGTTTTTTTTTTTTTTTACTCTTCTCTCTCGTTCTCTGTGCTTGCCTTTTTTTTCCTGCAAATCACAAAAAAAACGAAAAACAATTTTTTTTTCCACACAATGTCGTTAGATCTTGGTTAGCTTACCTGGAAAGTCTACATTTTCAAGTTTTCTCGCTATTTCTGATTTTCCGTGATCGCACAAGGTGCACGGCAAAGAGCATACGTAGCCGAGAAGACAAGAAAAAAACTTTCCCTTACTGTTTCTGATTTGCTGCGATCGCGCAAGGTGCATGGAAAAGAGCATATGCAGTAAGGGAAGGCAACAGTCCGAGACTAAAACAAAAAATATCTAATAATAAAATTGATAATATATGAGAGATTTAAAAAAAAACAAATCTGTCACTATAACATTATACCTTCAGATTTGCCGAAATGGGTGTTTTTGGAACAATCGGAAACAATTTTCGAAGAAACAAAAACTATTTCCCAATGGAAACGGTGCTATGGACACAATGGAACAGCTCCCATAAGCAAAAAATGCACAAAAAATATAGAACCAGAAACCCTTTCAAAGTTTCGGCAACACCGGTTCCAGATCTATATCAAAACCGAAAGCGGCTCTTCATAAAAGCTCTGATACCATGTTCGGGTACACAGGGTACTCCCAAAATACTGAACACCTTGAGCAACCACTTCACACAAATAGATCACAGATCAACACACCGATGTTTGTCACATGGTTAAAACCCTCGAGAGGGAAACAGTCCACAGCCCCAGCCAAATAACTACTTGGAGCAATTTATTATGCAAAAGAAAGAAAGTTACATGAGCTTTTCATAATCGATCAACTAGCCAAGGATCCTCTATGCTCTTTAAATAGAGATCATAGACCAATTGGGTGTTAATCCACGAATCAATGGTAGGTATGATCTAAGAGAAGTTGAACCGTCAGATCACTCTATGTCTAGAACATATTGTGACCGTCGGATTAGAATATTTACAAATGCATACTAAAGAAACACACTTTACCTAACAGATATATTACACAAGTTGATCTTAACTAACTCCTAAGTGTCTAAATATCCTAACAAAGAGCTCTCTGGGAGATGGTGTTATATAGGGTGATCCGACATGATGCAGAAAGAGCTATACCTTTAAAATATCGGTCACTGTGATGGCCTGCAAGAGCAATTTCAGGATGGAGATCAGTCCTTCTGACGTGCAATCATATTATCTAATATGGGAAAGGTTCCAAATAGTTCCCATGCGACTGCCAAGCTGGTTTCAAGGGCTGTGGATTTGACCTTTCATGCCCTTTCAATCACTGTGACGGTGGTGTCGAGATGTTTTAGTTCGTCACCTCCCTTGGTCGCGTGTAAATGCCAAGTCTGTCACCTCAATGAATCAAACCTCTATCTTTCTCACGGCTCCTTTCACGATGAACCACGTGCCATTCTTGTGAACCGAGGAAATTAGCGTCGCTGGAAAAGACTTCCACCTTAGTCTGATCTTGAATGGTATCGGAGAAATTGGCCAATCCACAAAGATGCAGATTACACGTGTGAACATCTCCTCCGCTGTCATCTCCGCATTGGATGTGAAATCACGTACCTTGGGAGCCATCTCAGCCATCCGATCCGAGGAATATTTCATGTCCATCGTCCATGTTCCATACCTTCTATCACTAAATTTTCTCCTTTGAACATTGCAGGCATTTCTGGATCGTGACATGTTCTCGACTGTCGATCACGACCAATCCTTCACGCAGCCGTAGATCTGAGTGGGCCCCACTATCTTTCGCAATGAGAAGCTTTGGTATTCATTTGTGCTAGTCCGCATTGTGAAATAAACCGTGGCCGTAGATTTCTCTCCTTTCTCATCGTGGCTATTGATCTTTGCAAATGCTACCCCTCCTTCGCGATTTGAAATCACGGATTTTACCCGTGCATGTATGGCTTGCGAAATTGATTGAGGCCGTAGATCTGACTTAGATCTCATCTCGATCGTAGAATGTTTCCAACTTTTATCCCACTTCACAATCTGGAAATGCAGCTTTGGTCAAGCATGTTCGCTCGCGTGAAATGGTTTGGAGCCATTGATTCACCTCTGATAAATTTAAGCCTTTGATTTCGAGCCTCGCTCAACGCCTTCAGCACACCTTCCATTTTCTTCTTTGCCTTGCACTTCTGATTGCTTGAAGGGGAATTCACATGAAGCTTGAGGGAATGGGACCCTCATCGAATTCTTATGAGGCTCTTAAATCAACTGTTAAAAATAGAGTGTTAACAACTAGCTCCACTAGGGATGCTATCCTCCCAGTGAGGTAGCAAAGAACCCCCGTAGACCAAGTGTTGAACCATTGGGATGCCTTCAATCTTCCTTTGACATCTCCATTCTTCTCTAAGTTACTGCTTCAGCGACTTCGTGCCACTCTTGTAAATCATGCTGGTGACTATAAACTTGTGTTGGTAACTGAAAAATGAAAACAAACTAAAATAGTAATGAAGGAAATGCTCGATAACAATCAAGCTTTTTTTTCCCTACCTACTCTACCTAACTTTGAGTACAAATCTGATTAAGTGAAATTAGACTTCTAATGAAGCCAATCAAGCAACTTGCCTAATGTTTTTGTTCTTTCATCGTGCTTGATGGACATAAATGAAATAGATAATGGGAGAAGGAAATGATAAACAAACTGATCTTCAAAGAAGGGATGCAACCAATCACTACCTTCCGCTAGACCCTCCATGTATTCGACCACGGGGTCATAGAAATTATGACAACCTCTAGTATGCTCTGTCATCTTTTCATGGGAAAGCCATATGGGGATTCCTTCCTCTAGAGATTCATCAGGCTGACACTTGGAATATTGCAGAAAAGGATCCACATAATCTTTTTTCAATGGAACATCCCGCTTTTTGCTCGAAATTTCTATAACAGGAGCTTGATGTGCTTCAAGAGGGAGGTCCCCTGCTTCTCTAGTGGAACTGAGCAGGCATATTCCTCCTATGTGAGGTGGCACTACTGAAGGTGGAATATCAGAAAACATGTTTATTTGGAGGTTGCTGCATCTGTCTTCATAGCTTGTCCCTTCACTACAGATTCCCAATGTATTAGTAGCATGAAGGGAATCGCCTGGATGGTTCTTCTTATTGTCTTCTTTCTTGTATAGGCTTCTAGTTTGCACCATCTCTGTTTCTTTCTAATTTTTCTTGGAGGCCTTCATCATGTGTCGTATCAATTCAAAAGAGGCATAACACAAGGGTAGGCTATCACCTCCAGTGCCCTTATCGTCCTTCCCGGCTTCAACCTTCTGACTTTGCATTGCATCTTGATTTTGGGCTTTGTTTCAATAGCTGGCTTGTCAAGTGTATTCTGCAAGTACTCTTCCTCATATTCATCGTACACAGGCATACCAAACTCCTTCTTAAAACCATCCTTTGTGGACCAGGAGTTGTGCAGGTCGCCATCTTCAGAGAACAATTCTGCAGGACTGCCTGCTTCTGCCTCAGGCCGGTCATCTTTCTGCTTACCATGAGAGAGATTTGATCGGCCAGAGACTTTCCCATTGTGCTTGTAGGGCCCAACCAATTTGAATGTATCTTTTATCTCACCACCACTATCCTGATCTGACAATTTCTTGGACATCTTAAGGTTTTCCTCAACCTCCAAACAATCAACGAACATCTGCTGCAGGGTGGTTGATTTTCTCTCCAAAAGAAGCAAGGACAGGTCAGGAGGAAAGGCAATTGCATAATAGATATTAGCATCGTTCTCAAGAGGTTGGACTTCCTTAGGCATGTTATAATAAAATCTTGCGAATCTTTTGTTAAAATTAGATATGGCCTCATCCTCATGCCTCCTCAGGGAATAAAACTATGAAAGTATTTTCTCCAATGGCCTTCTCCTACCCCAAAAATTTAAGAAGGTGCAAGAAAACTCTTCCTAAGTGTTGATGGACTTAGGTTGCAAATGTTTAAACCATACTTTGGCATCCCCTTGCAAGGACAGGGAAAAATCCCGCATGCATACATCATCATGATCTATCTCAAAAAGGTCAGAGAAATGCTCAAAGGATTGTAAATGTTTCTCAGCAATCAAGTCTTGGGATTCTTCATCAAACTTGGAGAGGTACTTGTAATATCTTGTGGGAAAATCATGGAGGATGGGAGGCAGTTGCAGTGGTTTGTATTGGCTTGGCGAAATAGGAGAGACAAGGTTAGGCATGATAGCCAAGCTATTGTCCGAGGTCTCATGGATTTCACAGGGGCGTCCTTTGACATCGTGAGCCCCTGGATAAAAATCTAGGCCATAATCAGATGTACAAGAAGACACAACTCTTTCGATTCACAAAGAAGGATAAACAGGAATATATTCATAGCTAGAAGGTTGTTTTGATAAATTTGGGAAAAGATAAGAGAAAACTTACAAGATAGGATAAGGTATCTTGGAAGAAACGCAGACCCAAGTATCTGGACTTTCCGTCATGCATTTCTAAGCTTTATAAGGGGTCCCTTGTCCAGACGAAATCTGCCCGCTCTCCTCGGCCATTTGATTTCTGGGTCACACCACCAGTGGAGTCATCGCAGTATGAATCCTTCAAGAGTGGAGTCACCAGGTGAAAAGTGCTCAACCTTTTGGATGTCTGGTCAATTGTTCACCATCAACAACTAGATCTGAATCTTTGTCGTTCTTCCCAGGGATGATCTTCAATATCGTCCCCAGCAATGGCGCCAGTTTGTTGGCACTGGGATTTTGAAGTCCCAAGGTTGAGGGGAGGGTCACGCTCTCGGTGCAACAACAGAACCAATTTAGACCGTTCCTCCAGCCCTATGTAGTCAGAGAGGGATCTCTCATTTGTCACTGGATTCTACTCCGTGTAAGATTTTAAGTCAAGGATAATCAGGGGGCCAGGATCCTTAATGGGACAAAGTGTATAAAGGTGAGATGCAAGGTGGGATTATCGGGGTGGGAACCATTGGCGATGGAGTCGAGAACCTGCGTAGTGAATACTTGCAAGAGTAAATGAAGGTGTACAGTTGCAAATAGAGGCAAGGTAGCTGCTGATCTCCCAATTAGGATATTTTTAGCAGGTGGTTGGAGGACAAGAGAGAGAACAGCCCATCGTGTGGAGCACCAATGGGATGAATTCCATGCAACTTTATAAGAACAATTGATAAGTGTCTGGAACAGTAGCCGGAGTATAATGAGTATGAATTCCTAACTACTATACTCTAAGTTGTAGACATGAAAGCAATCAACATATTGGAGTGAAAACGGGAAATACATTACACGTAAAAGAAGATACATATTGGGAAAAGCAACGACACATGAATATATGCTATGATAAACAACTCCTCCTCTGCAATTTTATTCATAACATAGTCATCAAATCTTATTTACAATGGAGAGCCTCAACCCTAGAATGTTTCCCAATCCAACCAACCCCTCTTCTCCCTCTATCGGGAGTGTATTTATAGAATTCTAATGCTGAGACTACCAAACTAAAAATTGTTACAAGTCACTATCATGTGTTAACAATACAGGGAGTGGACTATTGCCAAGTTTTACAATAAACATTATGGAGATGCGATGCATGATAGCGCGGACTGACAGCGCAGATCTTTCTTCAGTTTTACTTCACGAAAGTGATTCCCATGTGGTATGCTGATGACCAATTGTTCACTTAGGCTGCTTCGGGTAAATCTTTCTGCTTCTTCGACTAGCCTGCTTCTTACAGACCACATCGTTCAAAGGCTCGACAAGAAAACCCGAATCCACTGCTCGATCATTTTTTCAACCCCTCCTTCATCTGGTAACACTGTTATAGGAGGAGGCCGAAAAGAAGGTGGTCATGCACTTGGTGATGATAAGTGACTTGATAAGCTTATCATCCTTGTACTGCCTTCTTCCTCCTACGAGGAGGGTTTTCCTGTAAGTCGTGCAGCTGGGTGTGCGTTTGACCTTCTCCTTGCCCATGACCAAGCAACCAAGTGGAGATCCTAGGGGTGATGTTGAAGGCTCCAGACCCATCTGGTCCCAGTACGAGCATTCGATCCAACAGTTCTGCCACCACTGTGAGCTGGGACTTCGGAGGTCATGACTACAACTGGGAGTGTTGGAGGGATGTCACTAGGATGTCAAAACCCATGCACTGCACATCCAGAGGTCGGGTTGTGTAGAAGCGGGTGAACCTCCCTTGTTGTTTAACATCTGTGCCCCGGTAGTTGGTGATTTTCTGGTATGGATAACCAAAACATAGATCTATGTTTTCCTACTAAGAGTACCCCCTGTCGAACTAACTTCTCAAACCACACAACCATGGTTGTCTGTGAAGGAACTTGACACTTATCAGCATTCAACTCTATACTTCTTATCATCTACACATTTCCATGTCTCAAGAGCTCTCCGGGAGATGGCATTATATAGGGTGATCCGACATGGCCCAGAAAGAGCTATACCTTTAAAATATCGGTCGCTGTGATGGCCTGCAAGAGCGATGCCCGGATGGAGATCAGTCCTTCTGACGCGCAATCATATTATCTGATATGGGAAAGGTTCCAAACAGTTCCCGTGCGGCTGCCAAGCTGGTTTCAAGGGGTGTGGATTTAACCTTTCATGCCCTTTCAATCACCGTGACAGTGGCGTCGGGATGTTTTAGTTCATCTCCTCCCTCGACCGCGTGTAAATTCCAAGTCTGTTGCCTCAACGAATCAAACCTCTATATTTCTCACGGCTCCTTTCGTGGTGAACCACGTGCCACACTTGTGAACCGAGGAAATTAGCGTCACTAGACAAGAATTCCACCTTAGGCTGATCTCGAATGGCGTCAAAGAAATTGGCCATTCTGCAAAGATGCAGATTGCACGTGTGAATGTCTCCTCTACTATCATCTCTGCACTGGATGTGAAATAACGTACCCTGGGAGCCATCTCAGCCATCCGATTCGAGGAATATTTCATGTCCACCATCCACGTTCCATACCTTCTGCCGCCAACTTTTCTCCTTTGAACATCGCGGGCAGTTCTGGATCGTGACATGTTCTCGACCGTCGATCACTACCAATCCTTCATGCAACCATAGATCTGAGTGGGCCCCACTATCTTTCGCAATGAGAAGCTTTGGTATTCCTCCGTGCTAGTCCACATTGCGAAATAAATCATGGCCGTAGATTTCTGTCCTTTCTCATCACGGCCATTGATCTTCGCGAATGCTACCCCTCCTTCGCAATTTGAAATCGTGGCTTTTACCGATGCATGTATGGCTTGTGAAATTGATTGAGGTCACAGATCTGACTCAGATCTCATCTTGACTGTAGATTTTTTCTGACTTTTATCCCACTTCACAATCCAAAAATGCAGCTTTTCTCGAGCATGTCCGCTCACGCGAAATGGTTTGGAGCCATTGATCCACCTCTAATAAATTTCAGCATTTGATTTCAAGCCTCGCTCAACGCCTTCAGCACACCTTCCGTTTTATTTTTTGCCTTTCACTTTTGATAACCTGAAGGGGAATTCACATGAAGCTCGAGGGAATGGGACCCTCATCAAATTCTTATTAGTCTCTTAAATCAACTGTTAAGAATGAAGTGTTAACAACTTGTTTGACATTGTTGTCGAAGTTTTCCGGGAGAGAGAGAGAGGTATAATATACTCTAACAATATACAAACCACATCATTTTTTAAACAAAGAGTATACAAACAAAATAACAACAATATGCACTAGAATGAACAAAAATAAGCCACACCGTGTAAATGGATCTCATCTCTGCAAATTGATTGACACCATCTGTTTCCAAAGAAATCCTAATATTACGAGGTTCTTCTTTAAAGTGAGGGTACTTTTCCTCCATATCTCTAAATGTAGAACCATCTGTAGGCATTTGAATAACGCCATCTTTACTTATGTTCCTTGCATGGTAATCCATAAATTGCGCTATGTTTTTGTACCTAAACAGACGTTGCAAACATGGAATAATGGGAATATAACGAAGAACCTTGTGAGGAACCTTTTTTGTTACTTGATCTGTTCAATATCTACTTATATGACATTCCATACATTCTGTTGCAAATTCATGCTGATTATAATATATAACATGGTCATTGGGGCATGCATGAATTGCTTCATAATGCATTCCAATTTCTTTCATGATGACAAATAAATCTTGATATGTGCGTGGTAAAATATTTGATGGCGATAACAAAAATTCAGATGTCAAGCTACATCAAATAAAAATAAAAATCGAGTTAATATAATATACAAATAATATTAATGAAACACATTTCATCCGTATTAATTTGAATTATGAATTAACAATATA
The DNA here is from genome assembly GCA_001517045.1 of Pseudotsuga menziesii. Classification (NCBI taxonomy): domain Eukaryota; kingdom Viridiplantae; phylum Streptophyta; class Pinopsida; order Pinales; family Pinaceae; genus Pseudotsuga; species Pseudotsuga menziesii. The sequence goes on along the minus strand of LPNX010212312.1, from coordinate 290,861 downwards.
ATTATTAGAGGAACAAAGATAACCTTTATCATGATCATATATATGTGATGGATTATTTTACATACCTTAACATCCGTGTGATTTCTATGTTTGAAAGACCATTCATAACCTTAAAGTTAATTATCAACAATATAGCAGAGAGACGATTTCTATTGGAACCTTCATAAAGGGGTTCATATGCCTTCTCAAGAAGAGGTTTATCATGAACATCATCAAAGTCATCAATATTTTCATGATCATCGTCATCATCATCATCCATTCTGTTTGTGCCAGAAATTGTTTCTAAGGCCAGAGAAACAAGCCAACACAATCTCAAATAAAACTTGATAAAACAAAGTAGGTTTTAGGTTTTCTGGAAAGTTTTAGTGGTTGTAAACTTTTGGAGAAAGACAGGGAATACACTCATGAGAAAAGTAATAACTAAATCATAAACAAAAGAAGACAAAGATGCATAATACATTCAACAAGATCCAACAGAAACAGTATTGAAGTTCATTCATAAAAGACAAGCATCACCAACATATAAACATAAACCAGTAAATGAATATATCATTTAAGCAACTAGGCAAGCTGAACAATGAAGCCAACATAGGAAATGAAGGATAAAAGTGTCATATATCTCATAGTTTCATCATCAAATGCATATAAGAGCTTTATACTTAACTCATGAACAAGTCTGCAGACCTCCTGAAGCTATCCCAAAAATCGAACCCTGCTAATGAATTTCTAACCTCTCTAAATAGTGTTTTTTACAAAATCAGTTAGGGGTCAAAAACCCTAACTGCCTCAACCTATTCGATGGGATAAAATAAAATTTAGAATATTACAAAATATACTATTTTCTAAAAATAGTAAAGCAACTAACTAACATGTTCCTCAAAAAGAGATAACAAAAAACTAAATCAAAAGCTAACTCATAGCTCTTTTGCTGCCTTAGCCAGTAGAGCAATGCCATCTAGTGCTTGAGCTTTCCTCTTAGCTTTCTTCTGCTCCTGCTCTAGGTCAGTTATCTTCTTGGTGAGTTCCTCATTTCTCTGCTGCAAGTCCTTCACTGTCTTCTCCAAATCTGAATAGTGCAAATCAGTGGTTCCTTTTCTTTTGAGAACCTCTTTAGACACTGCTGTCAGCTCATGACAATGGTTATTGACATCTTGAAGATCTTCTTTAAGCTTTCTGTTGGCCATTATCAACCCCTCATTGACCTCTTGCATATGTTTCATCTGCTGTTTGTACTGCTGAATAATTTTCTGCAAGTTTTCTTTATCTATGTCAACTGACCTTCCTGTCATGATCTCTTGTTCAAAACTAGGGATCTCAGGTATGTCTGCATCCTTTATTAACAGGTCTGGAATATTAGAATCTTTCAGAATACATGCTTGCCTAAGTATAAATTCATCTCCCTCTTCCCATTCTTGATCTTCAACAGGAGGTATTTCAGATTTTTCTTTTTGTTGCTGCTTTATGAGTTCATTTCTTATTTCAAGGAATATAGCAAACAATTCAGATTCAGGCTGCCTTAACTCTTTTACAGACTGTGATAATCCTTTTACCTTTACAGGCTGAGAAGAGGAAGCTTTAGCAACTGTTTTTCCCTTGTTTTTACTGTCCATTTTACCAATTTCTGTCTCTTCATTTGAGGAAGTATCAGTCAAGACAGTCTCTTGTTTGGAATTCAATTTTGGATTGAGCAACTTCTTCATATTCCATATTAGCTTATTTGTTGGCCTTGTTGTAGGCCTCCAATATGGGGTTACAATCATTTTCTTCTTCTTATTATGTTTCGCTTCTTTGATCTCTGAAGTGAATAATTCTCTATAGGTTTCATGCTTGACTTCTGCTTTATAAATGGGATGATCTTCTTCTAGTAAATATCCCTCATCATCTGAGAGAATGGTGAGTGGACTTCTCTGTTGGGTTTGAAAATCCTCCTCATGCATAGCAACCTTTTCTATAACAGCAGCTCTAGTTTCCTTTGAAACTGCTGCTGGTATCAACTGCTGTCTAGGCTGCAATTCCTCTTCTGAAAATAGTGAATACCTGCCTGTAGTACCAACTGAAAACACTTTGGGTTTACTGTCAACCTCCACATGCTCTGCTTCCTTCTCAACTTTGACATCCTCCTTGTCTTCAGGTTTAGCTTTATGACCTAATTTTCTCATCATTACCTTCCCTTTGTCTGCTTGTCTCTTAGGCTGCTGATCTTCTTGTTTGACCTGAAAACCTGACTAGAAAAGAAAGAAGTCCCAAGTTTTACCTTCATGCTGCAAAACAGTGCTAATAATCAACTTAATTAGCCCATGATTAAAGATGGACTGAGAAGAATGGTCCATATGCCCTTTGACCCTGCTAGCCATTTTCTGCAAGCTTTTGAATAAGAAAAATGGAAGGTTCATCTTGGACACCCCCACCATATGTTGCAGAAATCTGAAGTGATACTTAAATACATAAGCATACCTGCCCTTGCAAGTAATATAACTCTGCAAAATTCTGATTGGTTCAACCCATTCCTTTCTAAAATTTTGAATAAGGATGCCTTTACTCCAGTCTGGGTTGACATTTGGTAATAGGTATCTCTGAGGATCAAAGGTAAAGGGAAATTTCTTAAACCATAATTCACCTTCATTCTTAATCCCTGTGGCTTCTGTAATCAATTCCACTGTCAGCCTAAACCTAAGAGTATCAAAGGTCACCATGTCACATTTAAAGCATTGTGCAAACTTGCAAGACACTTCAGTATTATACCCATTTATTCTTTTGAAGAATTCAATCCAACCAGCCTGTTGGAATAGTTCAACACATCCAGGAAGTTTTTCGATCCAACCTACATCAGTAGGTTCAGCTCTGTTAATTTTACCACTCTTGCCCATTTTTCTTTAGAGGATGAAAACTGTATAGGTTTTAGGGTTCAATTAATGACCAGTCAGGTGATTGTTTTCTTTTCAAATCCCTCAGGTTTCAAAAACAACTCTCCTTACTCTTCTCTAACTGCTGCTTTTGTTCTTTTGATACAGGCCAGATTCTTCACTACCACTGATAATTGTCATTCCATTTAATTATTTTAATGACTATCCACCTCCAGCATATAGAATGAACCTTTGTATTAGTACCCATAACCTTTCAGAATTATGTATAAACAATCTCCTCACAAAAGAGTTTTACATGAAGAATCCCAACTGTCAACTTTTTAGACTGAATGGAGACTGTTTATAGGTTAGATGAGAAGATTTATAGAGCAGACCAATCTTAAATTTAGTCCATTTCAGCTCTCAGTAATCTCAGTATCAAAACCTAGAAAAATTAGGTCTCTAGGCTATATAGGTTTTCATATTGTCTCAAATGTCCATTTCCTTCATCTCATGTTGCACCAGCAGCAGTATTAAATTTGAATCATCGTAACATACATTGTTTTCAACCCAGCCTCTCTTTAACTTCAACAAATGCATAATCCAATATAAAGCTAATTTTCAGTCCTCCACTTAACAGAACATCTCAACATGTCTCAGATAGCTATTTCTTTGGATGAAATTTCATTTAACAGCACAATTTAACCTCTCCCTTGATCAAATTTGCTAAAACGAACCCCACCGAAAAAGCCCCAAATTTTCAGCTATATTGGCTTATCGTGGAATACCTTTTAATTGATCAACTGCAGTGGTTTAAAATCATGACCTGAGTAGTCAAGTTGTTCACCTCGAATGTACAGGTGTCCTTCAGGATGCAATTTTTAGTCCAGATGTCAAAATGAAGAAGCCTTAGTTTTCAGAGCGACTATGAAAACCTCCACTCTGTTTCCCAGCATCAATGCCCGGTTTTTTAGTGGTTATAGTTACTCCACTACGTCCTTCGTTTTTGAATGTGCATGCAAATGACAACTCGTCTCACATTAAACTCAAACCACGCTGCTACCTGTCAGGATGAATTGCATTTGGGCTCATGATGACCACGATTCCCTCACGACATGGAACCACCTGTTCTTATGATAATTCCCGAATCTACACGTAGTAAACACTCCACAATACGTGATTAGTCACTCATCATTTAATAAAATGCCAAATTTTTGCTAGAAAATCGGAAGAAATGAGGGTCACTATATTCTTGTAGCGCCCTTTCGTTAATTTTTGGCTCCAACGCTACAAGAATAATATTAATGCTATTTTAGCGCTTTTTTACAGTTTTTTGTCATTTTGCATGAAGTTTAAAAGCTATTTGAGTAATGACTATTCATGACTATGCTCAAAATATGATTTATGAATCCATCATTTGATATAATGACCTTTTTAAACCCCTTCAAAATGTAAACCTAAAGTTTACAACTTGAGAATTTCAAAAGAAAGTTCAAAATTTCATATAAAAACTAAAAATTTCCTAAAAGAGGCAAAAATCAACTTAAAGCAAATAAATAACCTGAAATAAAATTTCAAACCAAACAAAATTTGAAGAAACAAATCACTGACTTAACACATTCTAACATTAAAATGAATTATGGATCAATGTATTTGTACCATCATCTTCAATTACGTTATCAGTATGGTCATCTTCTTTAATATGATCATTAACTTGTTCTCCATTAATCATAGCTCCATGTTCCTCCGGTACTTGTTATGAAAGCACTTCTTCTTGACGATATGTCATAGGATGTATTTCCTTTATAATTACATGAATACATCAATAGATATAAGTTAATATAATAAATATTAAAATAATACATACATTTACCAAAGAAAAAATATAAAAAACTGTATAATGCTAAACTTACAAATGGACGATATTCATTCCCCCCCTTAGCATGTCCATATTCCCTACAATTTTTTGTGGTTGTTGTGATCAATATTCTTTTCCTCTTAAAGCCCCTGCATTGACTACATGGATAATAGCATTTCCCATCACCCCTTCTTTTCACTGCATCCCATAGTCTCGCAAGCAATTGTCGATTTTTTTCGTTTGGATCAGGAATATTGCTATTTGACATTTTGTAACAAAAAACTTGAATGAAGACTATCTATGATCTTAAAAAATCAAGGTCCACACATCACTATCTCTGTAAACGATCATTTGTCAAAGAATACAATAATTTCCGCAAACCATCCGTCGAAGAATCAAATGATATCCGCAAATGGTCCATCGAAAAATAAAATAATTCCACAAACCGTCCATCGAAGAATAAAACAATTCCTTAAACTGTCCGTCGAGGAATAAAATTATTTCCGCAAACCGTCCGTCGCTTCTATAGAAAACATGTTGGAATGTTTCTGTAATTTATATATTTTCAAATTCAACAGTCGTCAGATAACCGATGATAATGACCCTAGTTACCATTGCAAAAAATTTCCAAATCCGACGAAGTTGAAGGTCGAAAATCCAACAAAGCCAGAATTTTTGGGTTGAAAATCCAACAAAGTTGAACGTCGAAAATCTGACGAAGATGGAGGTTGAAACTCTGACGATGTCTAAAGTTGTGTGTCGAAAATACAACGAAGTCTTATGTCGAAAAATGACGAAATTCACAGTTTGAAAGTTAAATCCGACAAAACATTAGATTTCGTCAGATGCGACAAGATTTGGGTTGAAATCTTGTTATGATTGCAATCCAACTTTGGCTGGGAGGAGACATCACATCATAGTGGTCGTGTAATAATTCACAAAATGGGAAGAGGCTATGCCTACTATTAGATCTGATGGTGAGACGACTGCTCATTTTTTATTCAATAAGATCATTACTCGATTTGTTATCCCAAGAGAGCTTAACAATGACCATGGCAAACACTTTCAAAATCAGACGATGGATGAATTATATTCGAAACTAGCAAGAGTATTCCTCTTCTTATTATCCTTAAGTGAATGGACAGGTTGAAGCTTTAAACAAATCCCTTAAGTCCATTGTTATAGCTGATTTTACCACACTTGGTAGATCACATCCTTTTGGCCTTCCCCTATGTAGGCTCCTTGGTCCCCCTTTGCTCAAATTATTCTTTGATTCCCAATAAAGTCCCCCCAAAACACCTATTTATGTGTATACATGAATTTTAAAGCAATAGTCATGTGTACACACAGCTTTTGAGCCAATACCCATGTACATTAGGAAATGTGCATGAAGACAAAAGTTTTTGGAGTTTTCCTCATAGAGTCCCGAATAAATTGACTCTTGGTCTTGCATATTCCTTGAGAACGCTCAGAATTGACCCTCCATTACCCATTTTGAGGGCTACATATTCAGCCTCTTGGATGCATTGAAGGAGGAGAATTTTGGAGAGCAAGGAAACTATAGTTCATTGTTGCCTCACTTGTTTATGCTTGAGTTTGCATCCCTTTGTCCCTTTGGAGCAGATAGTGCTGCTCTTCCCAAGCTTGCCTTTGCTATGTAATCTTGCCATTGTGATGGAGGATTCAAGTGGTGGAGGCCTAGGTGGAGGAATCCGTTTCTCCAGTTCGAAGAGGTGCTGACAGAGTTTGTCACTATTCTATCTCTGTTTTTTTAATAGAAATATCCATTTGTTGTTGAATACATGTGCATAACTATGAATGTTGTATCCACGGATGTAGTTATTTTGATTATATATTATGGTTTATATATTCTAGAGTAGGCCTAACACTTTGATATATAGCATGGTTGTCTTGTTTTCTGTTGTTGAGAGCGAATTGTGAATACAAGCATGTTGAAAAAGCTCAATGGGGATCTACATCAACTGTCCAGAATAAGGTACACTTCATATCCCTTAGTGTTAGATGTCTTCATTTCTCTTGCATATTGGAATGGATTGAATTCTGGTGTCATTCAATCTGTCGTGGTATACCCCAAGCCATAGGAATTTTCTCTCCGTAACATAATTGGTGACTCCACTAGGGATGTTCCTTGTTTTTCTTTGGGGTTTGGGGGCACAATGTGCTTGAATTGCTCTTTGTTTCTCCCCGTTTCTGTGTCACATTTAGTAGTATGTTCATCCATTTACACTCCCCTAGAGTGGTCTGAACCTTGGCTTTATTTTTACCACTTTCTTCTCTATATACGTAGGTTTTTGGCTAAAAGTCGCATATATATGTAGGTTTTTGGCTAAAAGTTGCGTATATACGCAGGTTTTTGGCTAAAAGTCACATACAAACGCTACTGTTCTTTGAACAGTTGCATACATCATCCATTTTTTGGTTGAGTTTGATGTGGGAAGTTTTTGGGTGGGTTGTGAGTGTGGTTGGGTATTCCTGGGTACTAATGTTGTCTATTGACTGCTTCTTTCGTGACCAGAGACCAATTTTTCATTGATTTTTCTTTGAAAGTAGTTCTAGTCATTTATCTCCTTTTTTTTTTTGCCATTAGTGCATTAGTATTTTTGTCTGGGTGTCTTTCTTGGCTTGTGTTTGATTCTTGCTGCCGAGACCGAGGATTTGGTGACTTTTATTACATTTTCTTTCTTTTATATTGAAAATACAAAATAATTATTGCATTCTTATTTGCATCTCACATATGGATTTAAGGAGGTACTTGCATTGGATTTCTGGGATGAGAGTTGTGTTTAGGATTTCATTGGCATTTGGAAATGAATGATTTTTTATGGATCTCATGTAGTGGCATCTTTTTTATTACCCCATTTTCTCATTTAAAGACAAAATTGCACTTGGCATTGTTTGTTAGGTGTGCATATTTACTTTCATTGCCGAGTCATAACATAATTGGTTACACAGTAATTTCCTTTGAGTAATCATAGCCCCTAAAATCAACGTTTAATTTAAAATGAATTACACATTTTTATTTGATAGGGTACATCAACAAGCTTAGGTTTTAGAGTCTTGGAATAGATCGTTGTGAGTAAAATTATCCAAGACTACTAAACAAAACAAGTAGGTGTCTATCTAGGAGAGAGAGTGAAATACTTGGTATAATTAGTGTTCTTAGGAGGCTCCTCTTAGATAGGAATTGAGCACGAGGCAATGTACACATTTGTGGTGGGGATATCCCCTCGCCTCTTTCTGTGAGCGCTGAATATATTTCCAGGATCTTATTCGTATATGGGGGATTTTGAGGTACCTTTTGGTGCTTTCGAGCTTCAGGATTTGCTACCTTGCCCATACAGTATATCTCTCCTGCAACTGTCCACCTGAGCATTGGTTATATTGGGTGCCCTTAGTTTCCTTATCTAGGTATTGCAGGGGGTACTTGCAGAGGTTATTTTGTGAGTGTCCTGGCCAGGTAGGGGTCAGGAAACACAGTCTCTTTTACGTGTTGAAGCTGAGGGACACTATAATTGGTTACACATGTCCACTTGTAGTGTATGGGAGTTTCAGGCCTCTCCTAGGAGAGAAATACCTACTACATTCGAGAGCTCATTTATCCTCCCCCTGGCTTACTTGCATTTTGGATTAGATTCTCTTAGGAGTGTGCTCTTTGTACACTAGTTGGATTTAGGGATTGCAGTTACTTTAGTATATTTATGTTCTTTTGAGTTCGATTAATTTTATATTCGATAGCCTGATATCACTACTAGTATCCTGTCACCCTCTCCAGGTCCTAGTGCGGACCTTGGTGTTGGAATGGGGGGCACCATGACCCCTTATCTTGCTCATAGATTCAGGAGTGGTCATATTCCATCCTCTACTCCATTTGCAGAGGATTTTTACTCCCTTCGTCCGGTTTTAACACTAGTGTTCATCCTCATGGGGGCGCTAGTGGATACGTGAACGTTGGGTCTACACTTTACATTCCTTCTTATGTCCCATCGTTCACCGCACTGTTTCCTTTGAATGTCATTGTCATGATCAATCCTCCCTATATCCTTCAGTTTGTACTCTTTACTGACTATTTCTATTTTTTTTGGACTAATATTGTTGTCATGTAGGGTCCATTTTTTGTACACTCTCTATGAGGCTTTGACTTGTTCATTCCCATGACGGGTATAATTTTGAACTGGCCTATAGGTTAGGACTGCATATCCTCTTGCATTATGCATCGCCTTATGACCATGTCACCTTAAATCTAGGTACAAACCCACTTCATCATGCCACATAACTTTCATACTGCTATTAGAAGTGACATTATGTAAGTGTTAGAGTTTTCCTATTTATTGGTGCCCTGGTTAGATCCCATTTTGCAATTTGGTACCCATGCTAAGATTTGTCCTTTAGGTTTGGGATTCCATTGTAGTTCCTCCATGTCCTTGAGAAAGAGCCTCATATCCCTATTGAAATTTATGATGGCCACCCCCCACAGGGACTCCTGTGAATATCAAGTTGTAATTGCATTTCTTGCGATTTTCTTTCCTTATTGAGCTGTATGTCGGCTCTCCGATTCAGAGTTATAAGCCATGTAGCCTGAGCTTGTCTCAATCCTAGCCAAGCAGATCCTTTTACATATCCTTTGTATCTTGATCATCCCTTACCGAGAGGAGACCTTCCCCCAAGTGTCCTCACCCAGCACATCCTTCCTTGCATTGAGCATAGGTATGTTCCACTTCTTGGAACTAGTTTGATTGCCTGCAACACTCGTCTCCTCCTAGCTGTATACTCTAAGAAATTTTATTCTTTTTCAATATTTTAAAATCTGAAAAAGTCCAAAAAATAAAAAAAACATAAAAAGACGAACGGGAAATGATATTATCTTTGGCAGTTATCGAGTCATGTCGCCTTCGAACAGAGCAATGTATATCACATCCATTGGTTGGGTTGTTAGCACGACTTTAGGAGCTATACTCATTACTTTGAGTTTTGTCCACCGAATGGTTATGCTTCTAGTCCCTATGGAGCCTCTATTGATGCCTCCTGTGTCGCAGAGATTCCCTAATTTGCATGTCGAGTCTATGCTGCCTATCTTCAGTCACCATTTGCCTTATGATCTTGTTCGAAGGAAGTTTATCCTGAGTCGACCATTCCTCAGTGATCTTGACTTTGCATTTCGTCCATTCTTGGTATAGTTATTGGTTTGTGCACATCTTGTTTTTTTGAGTTCTTACACATTATCCAGCATTTCTGAGTACCTCGTGTTGGTTGATGGAGGATGCCTCGATGCCCTCCTTCTAGCGGATTCCATTCCATTGACTTTAGATAATTTAATATGGAATAGGATTCTAGAGTCCATTTGAGTGCCTTGAGACTTAGAATCATCAGTGGTTGTTCTCTCACCATCGAGATTTTTGGGAATACATAAATGCCCCCTGATCGATGGATTCTTTCAAGTGTTTGACCTCAACACATCTATTCACATTTGTTAGATTGCACTCTGTACCTTGATTCCCATTATCATTATTGGCGGGATATCTCATGTCTGTTCAGGGTATACATAAATGAATGGTAATCAGATGATGGACCATCATGTTCGACCTCGACACCTTTATTTGCATGATGGGACATGTACTCGTAGCAGTTTACGTAGACATGTACTCGTAGTAGTTTACGTAGAAGACCTCTGAGATTGTTGGAATTCCACATATGCTACCTCCTTGATCGTGCCCGTATTTGTGAAATTTCCACTCTGATGACTAGAGTCTAGTATATTATCAGATATCTTCATCCACTATGGAGATCTTGTTCATTGTGTATTGTACGTGGCGATCACCACACATGAATTTGTATATCATGCCTATTCATGGCCATTATACTCTTATGTATCCGAGACTGCTACATATATATTTGTAGTCACTTGTAGAGATTTATCATTGTATTGTACTGATGAGTGGCTGGTTCTTCCACCTGAGTCTTCATTAATCCACTTCTGGGATGGATATAATGTATTTCGGCCATCATGTTACCCCTCTAAGCTCACACATTAGGGGGCATCTGTTATAGCTGATTTTACCACTTTTGGTAGATCATGTCGTTTTGGCCTTCCATGCCCCTCTATAGACTTCTTGGACCCCCTTTGCTCAAATTATGTTTTGAATTCCCAAGAAATTCCGCAAAAAACACCTGTTTATGTGTATATGCGACTTTTAAAGCAATATCCACGTGTACACGCAACTTTTGAGCTAATACCCATGTACATCGGGAAATGTGCATGAAGACAAAAGTTTTTGGGAGTTTTCCTCATAGATTCCTGGATAAATTGACTCTTGGAATTCCATATTCCTTGAGAATGCTCAAAATTGAACCTCCATTGCCCATTTGGAGGGATATGAATTGATCCTCTTGGATGCATTGAAGGAGGAGAATTTTGGAGAGCAAGGAAACTATAGTTCATTTTTGCCTCACTTGTTTATGCTTGAGTCTGCATCCCTTTGTCCCTTTGGAGCACATAGTGCAGCTCTTCCCAATATTTCCTTTGTTATGTAAGATTTCCATTGTGATGGAGGACTCAATTTCTCCGGTTCGAAGAAGTGACGACAGAGTTTGTCACTATTCTATCTCTGTTTTATTAATAGAAATATCCATTTCTTGTCCAATACATGTGCATAACTATGGATATTTTATCCATGGATGTTGTTATTTTGCTTATAAATGATGGTTAATATATGCTAGAGTAGGCCTAACACTTTGATATATAGCATGCTTTTCTTGTTTGTTGTTGTTGAGAGTGAATTATGAATACAAGCGTGTTGGAAAAGCTCAACGAGGATCTACATCATCCATCTGAGGTAAGGTATGCTTCATATCCCTTAGTGTTAGATGTCTTCATTTTTCTTGAATATTGGAATGGATTTATTTTTGGTGTCATTCAGTCTATTGTGGTATACCCTAATCCATAGGAAGTTTCTCTCCATAACATCCATTCTGCAAAGAACCGTTGCACAAAGCAAGAATAATTGGCACATTATGCTTTACCCTGCTTTGTGGGCATACCGAACTACTATTAAGAATACCACCATTTTTTCTCCATATTAGATATTACATGGGGTGGAGTCGATGTTTTCGATTGAGTGTGAAATTCCCTCTTTGAAACTAGTCGTAGAGCTCTTACCAGAGACTTTTGAGTTGGAAGAATGTCTGGTCTACTTGGAATACCTTAATGAGCAGCGTCGAGATGCCTTGGTGGCTCTTAAAGTCAATAAATGTCACGTTAAGGATCAATATGATAAGTTTGCATGTCCCCAGAGATTTAGTGAAGGTGACTTGGTTCTTCTATACAACTAAGCTGGTGAACTGTTAGGGGCGGGTAGGTTCAACCCCATGTGGCATGGGCCTTACGTGGTGAAACGAGTCTTAGATAAGGGCACACACTAGTTAGAGGATTATGAGGGGATAACCTTGGTGAAGCCTATAGATGGGCTCTATCTTAAAAAATACTATGCCAAATTCTCTGTTGAGGCTGATGCTTTGTATATTATTGTATAGTTGCATAGTTTACTTTTGGTTCTCTTTTAGTGATTCGGTTTGTTGAAATGCTTCCATTTGTTATGGAAAATGTCGTTGGAGTATTCAGTATATGTAGGATACATTAACGGTGCTAGCCACCATACCCAGAACTTAGCTTCGACTAATTGGGCCATTTATACGTTTGAGGGTGGGGTAGTATCTTCGAGAGGTGTGTGTCTTTGTCCATCTTCGAACAATGTTGCTGAATATAGTGTCGTGATTTAAATCCTACGTGATGCCATCTCTAATGGCATCTTATCTCTTGAAGTACGCCTTGAATCATAGTTAGTGGTATCACAGTTAAATGGTGTGTATCATATCAGAGATCGTACTTTATTACGAAGGTTCTTACAGGTAAATTTGTTAGAACGATAATTTGAACACATAACTTACATTCATATTCCTAGGATCTACAATCATGTGGCCGATTCTTATGCAAAATATGTATTAGATTGGAATTTGTTAATCAATAATGAAGCATACACATTTCATGCACATTTAAACACACATGTAAATATAATAAACTGATCACTATAATCTTTTTAGTTTCAAAATTTAGTCCAAAATGGTGTCACAGTACAAATATCATGATACAAAATTGGGGCTTTAAGCCACCAAAAAACACTATACAATGGGTAAAAAATGTCTATCTAGGCCTCTATGCCCGCGGACCAAGGTGATGGTCATGGAAATAAACAACAACATTTTCCAATTGTCAAAATAGTTAAACCCATGCACGAGGCACTTCTACTACATGTCTCTGCATTGCCTCAGGCAAGTCCTTGACTTGCATCATAGGCACCCTGTGTGTCGGCATGACGAAGTTGGTATGTATTCTTTGGAGCATACCCTTCACATCTGCACATAGTATGGAATCACCTCGTCCCCTCCGACGATGTGGAGGGAAGCCATTCGACCATCTAGGATTCACATCAGCATATGCATGATCAATGCCAGCATGTTATACAGCCAAAAACATGTTTTTGAATCCATTATATATAAAAAAAAATAATTCAAAAAACACATTGGGGATTGTTACCTATATCACCATATGTGGCACCCAGTGGTAATGGCATGTCTGGGTCTTTGTGGAAGTCGACCCTTGCATAGGGATAGTCATCCACAACCACGATCTATTGCTTCCACCATGGTAGAAGTCCGATGGGAATGGAGTAGGTGTCCTACCTCCCCCTGATGACCACATAAACTACGCCCAATGGGTTTTGGATGGATCTTGTAGACCATGTGGAAGAACCTGAACTCTTGGGCTAAGGTCTAGTACCCACTCAAAAAATAAAGTGCCGAGTATGCTGGAAAACCCTAAGTTCCTTGTCCTGCCCATCTTACAGTCAGTCAACTGTTGTCTCATATTATTCAACACCGGTGTGCTCCAATCATATATTATGGGTCTCATACACTCTATTTCATAGAACATGAGAGGCATGGAGGCGTAATGTAATGATGCCAACCCTGCTATCCTAGCTAGTACCCATACTATGACCTTGAGACCAAGTCTCTGGATGGAGTTCATAGGAACCTGGATTTTGATCTTTTTAGTATCTGGAAGACAGTACACGGCTATATATTCCTTGATAGTGATCCCACTTCCCACTGCCCTCATGTTGACTGCCTCGCCTCGGCGGGATAGTCTAGTAATGAAATAGACATCTTCTACCTAGAGTCTCAGGGGCATCCAATATAGTTGAAAATCCTCTATATCTGGATCCCAATAGTCAACAATCATTTGTAGAAGCCTTGGTTGGGCTCTCAATCTCCCAAGTTGCCAAAAATTATATAATCCACATCCCCTTAAAGCTTGTTGGGCATTTTCATCACACTGGAAAGCCCTATCCACATCCTCATGTTCACGCTCCCTCAATTCTAGCACCATCTTGCAAAACAAACATGCATTTTTCTGAGAGTTTACCTTTAAATTAGACATCCACGCTCTTATATGTGACCTTTTTTGGTGACAATTGTTAACCTAAAAATCCCCCACATAGCTCTCAATGTCCTACACCACCCAAGGACACCATCTCACAACCTTCATATCACTCCATAAGACCCTCCATTGGACCCCCACAAGTCCAAAATAGCCTAAGGATGAAGAAAAAGGGATAAAACCCCAAAAAGGAGCCCAAAATAGCCCCCTAGGAGATAAAGCCCTAAAAAAGGGGCTAAAACCCTAAAAGGGGCTAAAGTTAGGGCAAAAGGGGCTAAATCCATAACCAAGGGCTGAAAACCCTAAAACCCCTTGGAAAAGCTATAAAAGGAGGGTGGGGGGTCACTCTCAAAACACTTCTCCCTTGCATATTGTTATGCTGCCCGTGGATGCCTTGAGACACATTTGCCTCTCAAGCCGCCCACACTCCCTCCATCTCCATTTCCATTTGAGCAATTGCTCCCCAAGCAAGAGAGGTGCTCCCATGAGCTAGGGCATGGTGGCCCATTTCCACCCAAGAGAAGGTATACCCGTGTGTTATTTTTGCTTCTTAGTTGTTTAACATGCTTTGTTTTCTAACTCTTATTCGATTTGTAGGTTTTATTTAACATGGTTTTGCAGGTTCTTGTAGCTTAGGGTTTATTTGCAGGTTTTAAGGAGGTGGAACCTTAACCCATTTTCTACAGAGGGGTTCACCATAGCTTTGTTTTCTTCTTTCTGCCATTAGATTTAGTTTACTGTTCTTGCCATTTGCTTCTTCTTCTTGTTTAGATTAGCTTAGCTTTAGTTTAATATTCTATTATGTCATTTCCGTTTCTATTTTATTTTCTGCATTTACCATTAGCACGAACCTACCCTTGTGGCCTATAGGCATAAGGGAGCCATTCTTTCCCCTGTAGCAGGGAGAAATCCTTGCTACAGAACTGGCGACCATACCAGGTCGATCCCACAGGATCCCTGGGTTTATTTTTCAAAGTTTTAGTTTTTAGTTCTTTTTTTTGCCCTAGTTTAGTTTTCCATTAAATATAGCTTAGATTCTTGTTTATTTACATTTCTAGTTATTACTGAACCTCCTCAAGGCCAATCCAATCCCATTTGGCCACAGTACCAATTACTGTTGGCCATTCTGTGGTTTGCAAATCACTCAAATGTGCAAAAACGGTCGAACATAATTTATGAAAATTCACCCGTGTTTGGTCTCATTATCTGCCCAAATAGTTGAGCCATTTACAAATCTACCCATGGGTAGGGGTAAAAGGGCCTGTTTTTGAAGTGGGTTTTCAACCGTTTGAGGTAATTCCCCACGGTTTGATCAGAATCCACTTCGAAAAAACATGACTTTTACAGGTGCGTGACCCATTTTTGGGCTTCACTGTTTGCTTTCATAGGGACTGTCAGTGCGGCTCAGCCGCCTCTGTCCAGCACACCATTTCAATTTTAGTTTATGTTTCTATTTTCGGCAATTTATTTCATGAACAATGTGTAAATGCCAAGTAAACATTAATGGCTTAATAAAATGAACCTAGTCTAACTAAAATCAACTTAAAAACATACTGTCTTGCTTCCCCTTCCTCCTCTACCCAGTCATCACCCTCCGGGGTATTCTGGGATATGAGGAAGGGCAAGATTATATAGATCTAGGCACTCCACTATATTGTTCCAAACCATTAAAACCGGGTGACCTGGAAGGTAGAGGGGGTAGAGAAGGAGGGCTTCTCATGGCACTAAGCATCCTCCCTATTGACCAACCTAGCATCCCAGAGGTGACCTGAGGATCTATGGATGGGCTTAGTCCCATTGTGTTGGGAGCCCAGCACCTTCTTTTGGTCGAAGAGGAATATTAGTGTGAGGTAGACATCTAGTTAGGCCAGCAAACATTCAGGGTTAATCGCTGTATTTGTTAACAATGTCTGATTATTTATGCTTGCATACACAACCACAATGACATGAACTCTACCATGATGAATTCGTAAACCATTTGCAGCAACCAAATACCAGAAAAACAAACACACAAATACACCATACCAACTAATTAACCCAACTCAGTTCATGACGCTAAGTGAGCCTTAAAATTTACTAATTTACACTAAGTACAAACAACTCTGCAGTCTTTGAGGACATAAGTCCCTGACTGATTCAACTATGGGAAGTACTTGGGCTCTGGCCAGAAACTCATTGTGAGGAGTACCACATGAACCCAAAAGTAGCTAGCCCCTGAGAGGAATTTCTAAGCAAAACGGGCAACGACCCCTTCCGATTGAGCAGAAACACCTGTGAGGAACAAGCCAAGTGCTGTCTTCTGGCAGTCTTGGTGGCCGAGTGACCACTTGTAGCCAATAGGAAGCCACTGAAACTAGGGTCCAAATATCATTCCCACCAGTTTCATACATAAAATCAAACACAATTGATCCTCCATGCTCTTCCTCATGCCTAACAGGCAAACAACCACCATTCGAAACACTCGATTGGCACCATCGAAGCCATTCTCAGTGATCTCCCACACCATCAGAGGGCCACACAGCCTTTGATTCTAATTCAGACCCATATCAGTCTGAACCAGACCTCCACACTGCACCATCAAGCCCCATGGCTAGTGCGAACCTGGATCCATTTTTCGACCTAACCTTAGCAAGTGGACCCATGTCCACATCACAACCTATCACCCAGAACTTGGAAAGTGGCCCAAGCATAGTCATGTAGACTGTCATTAGTCAGTTTCCACCACCTATAGTGACCAGCCAAGCTGGCCCACTTGCAGCACACGGGGGCAGTGGCCCTTCCACACACACTGCCCTTCCTACCACACAGGGGGGCAACGGACCGTCCACTTACATTTCCCCTACTATCATACATGGGGGCAATGTACCCGCCACTCATATTATCCCACCCACAACACTTGGGGGTATTGGCCCATCTGCAAGGGTGCCACCGCAAGCACCCCCAGTTGTGCAGATGCATTATGCACCTGCAAACCCCACCCCCATCGCAGCTCCATCCCACATCAAATTGGGGTCAAATATGCCCTTTATGGCTTGTCTTAACTTGCCTGATTTGGATAGATTAACAAACAACCCCATCTTCCACCAAGCTTTTTGGCCACCCATGCCAACTAAGCTACCATCAGACATCCCCAAGTTTGAAGGCAAAGCAGGGGAATGTCCCCAAAACCACATAATGACATTCCATCTATGGTGCTCATCCAACAGCATCGTAGACGACTCCATCAGGCTGAGGCTATTCCAACGCACCCTTACAAGTGCCGCGACTAAATGGTACATTGAGCTTCCACAAGCCAAGTACTCGGACTTCAACTCCTTAGCCTTCATGTTCCTACAGTACTTCCAACTCTCCATTAGATATGACGAGGGAGTGGAGATCCTGTTATCCTATTGCCAAAGCACTACCACTCATATAACTGACCATATCCATGAGTGGCGGCGATGTCGCAGTCTATGCAAAATCCAACTTGACGATAGGATCTTATTGGATTGGTTCCTTAAGACCTTGCTCCCGCCCATAGCAAAGGACGTCGCATCCCAGCATCCCCAATCTGAAGAAGAGGCCATATTGAAGGCCCAATAGTTTGAACTTATCTATGCTCAGTCTGGATACTTGTACACTGTCATTCCAGATGCTCCCTGTCTGAGTACCTCCTACTGCGACGCACCAGGGGCATCCCACGCTGCAGATGACATCATAGGGTTGGTCTCCCAATAGCCATAGCCTCGACTGACACCACCTACCGTTACACCACAACCAAGCAACACTGCTAGTGTTTCTTACTGAAACCAAGCTCTAGACTACATAAGAATGATGTCCTAGTCTGGAGCAACAACCTCCTACACCCAACCTGCGCCACTGCAGCAGGCTCAGGCCATGGCTTAGCCAACACAACAGTATGTGGGGAAAATGCCCACATTTATGGCACCACCACCCCCACAAATATACTATGCACCACGAGTGCAACAAGTTCAACCCCCCGCCCATGCTCCACCCGCTCCATTGGGACAAGTGTTCGCACAGCAAAACCGTCCCAACCAGCCTGCCCCCAACAATCAACAAGGGCAATAACCAACTGCGGGGAGGCGGTCAACAACTGAACCCTCTCAACAATGCCGTGGCTAACCGGCCAGCCCAAAACAACCCACAACAAAATGTTCCAAGATGTAATGCTCCATTGCACACAAACCAACCATGTACGCTCTGTGATGTTTATGGGCATTACACATTCAAGTGTCCCCTCATGGCTCATGCTAAGCAAGACATTCAAAACGAGGCGTAACAGGCTGCCAATGCTGCCAATCAAGCCCAACCCAACCCGAAACCACAAGGACATCCCCCCATGGTGCTTTAAAACCCACTACTAGTCCCAGGATTGGTGGCAACCTCTCCCCCTCCCCAGGACAATCCCAACGCTCCAGGGGGCACCGTTGACGGCCGAAAGAGGTGTTCACCACCTACTAGCTATGACCACTGAATAGGTCAACTTACAGACTAGAAGAAATCAGTACGGTACCACCACCGAACCTGTCGACTCATTAGCAGCATCCATGTCTAAGACATCCATCCTACCTCTCCAGTTACCCCCGTTGCTGCGCCCCCCCATACGCAAAATTACCAATAATGCCACAACTAGAGCTGTAGTCAGCTATAGCATTGTGGATGATTTGGCCCAAATGCCAACCGCCATGTCTGCTCTTGAGGTGCTTAAAATGTGCCTAATGCAGCAGAAAGTCTTGCTAGCTTCCCTGGGGGCAGTAGACCCCTCCAACTCCAAGTTGATCACCTTTGACATGGAGAACGGGGAACCGTGCATGCCATCGACCATCACCTTCCAAATTTCGGTGTCCATCCAAAATTTGGTTATGCATCGGTGCATAGTGGATGAGGGGGCATCCACATGCATCATGTCTACCTTGGTTTGGAAGAAACTTGGATCACCAATTCTGCAACCGTCCTCCACAACTCGGCGGGCTTATGATGGACATCCCACTAAAGCCCAAGGAATCCTCCACCATGTCCCCATCACGTTAGCCGAAAAGACAGTGCTGATCGACATAGAAGTCGTCAATGCTCAACTGGACTACAACCTCCTCCTCGGAAGGAGTTACATGTATGCCATGTGAGCAGTCACATCAATTGTCTTCTGTCTCATGATGTTCCCCCATGAAGGGAAGATTGTGACGATTGACCAGCTCACTTATCATGATCTCCAAGGGTTAACGGCACCCACCAACGTTATCCCTACCATCACTACCATTGAGCTGCAAGGGACGAAATCACATGCCAATGTCGTCCCTGCAACCAACACTATGGTTAAAAACACACCATCCTCCCCACCATTGAATGTGGGCCCTGGGTTGTTTACTGATCCCACCATGATGAATCCTTTCTTGTTAGTGTCACCACCGCCGACACAAAATGAAACTGTGGACTTGTGCATGGTCTCATCTAGCACCGCTGCACCCAAACATCAACCACATCCACAACCCCAACCACAACCACAACATCACCTGCAGTAGCACCACCAATAGCAGCTGCAACACCACCCGCAGCAGCAGCATTACACGTAGCTGCAATCACAATCGCATCCCCACATCCAACTAGCTGAGAGTTATGTGGACTCATCCCTAGTCCATACTATTCCCTTCCTCTTTCCCCCACTCGGTGTCATGAGCAAGCTGGTCATGGCCACCTTAAGCCTGCCCAACTTTACATTAGGAATTCCAGTGTGGTATCTTGATCCACCAGCTCAACCAGCAATGCCCCAGGTTGTCTTAACCCTGGTGCAACCGATTGCGGTTGAGTCTCACCCTCCACCCGGTCCACACAAGCCAACCGCTGCACCTACAATAGCACAGCCCCAACCCGAAAGAGCCAGGGGCAAGAATACCAAAACCACCGCAGAGCCACGACAAGTCCCACCTTGCGCCGTCTGCAAGCAACAGGGCCATCCAACTCAGAACTACCTTGAAATCCCAATGATCTGTGTGCATTTGGATTCCATGGATACAAATGAAAACATCCTTGTGGTTGAACTCCCAACCACACCGATCGTCAGAAACAAGGCATTGAGAACAAACCATGCTTGTGCCCTTTGTGGATTGTATGGACTCTACTCCCACCATTTCCAAGACTTACCCAAATTTCAAATGGCTCTCGCTGACCTCCATCAACATTCCCTTGAGTCTAAGATCACCTTGATCGAAGAAGTCCATCCCCCACCTCCTTCTTCAGACACCATGTCCATTTACATGATGTCCAGTTCTAGATACCCTATTGTCTCCACCATCACCGATGGTCCATCAGACCTATCTCTTTCGTTGTTTCCCCAACCACAGCCGCAACCTCAGTTACCAGGGAAACATTGGGGTTCATTCCCGATCAACACAATCCTTTTCCTTTTCCTACCATCCGGGATCGTGAGTAAGTCTGCCTTGGAAACCCTCAATCTATAGGATTTCAGACTGGGAGATCCTGTGTGGTACCTTGAACAACCTATCGTACCTTTGAGGCCCCAGGATGTGTTGACTCATGTCTAGCCAATTGAGATGATGTTGCACCTACCTCTAGGTCCATCAAAGACTCCTTTTGTCTCTAGGCCTGCCCCTCTTCCTCCAACAGAGACTGGTGGCAAGGCCACAAAAACCACAACCAATACCATTTACATGATATCTAGCACCAGTTTCCCTTCCATCTCATCAGATGTGGAAGATCCACCTGATCTATCCCAACACCACTTACACGATGATGGAGATATATGTAAGAACGCCTTCGGTTTCACCCCATTCCTTTTAAACCATAGTGTGGAATTGGTTCTTCCCATAAAAGACTAGATTCTTTCACCTTGCCTTGCCAATGACCTTCGTCTCGGCAAGGGGGCATACCTCTTCACTGACTCAGATGGTCGACTCTCGAAGAAGCTACACAATGGGCTCCACCTCAAGAGAGCCTATGCCTAATACCTCCACTATGAGTCCCTTATAGCGTAGTTTTCTCCCTTTTTGTTTTGCAACGTTTTTACCACAAATCAAAGACCCCCATTCGGGGGTAGCACCATCAGCTGCCAATTCAAAGTCACCCAGAACCTGTTCGAGACACCCCTCACACCTCCGGGCTCAAATTTATATCTCTTTATGAGACCATCGTCTCATGTTTAATAAATTAATTTCGGGACCATTTCCCACAAGTCACCTCGATTTACGAAGCCATGACATGATGATGCAAGTGTCTATGGACATGTACTTGTATCACATTTCTTGACCACTACTCATGCGAGTTTTCGGGCCACCGCCCGTTAAGGAATGTAATTTTAGCTTTTATTTTGTATTTTTAACACATAGATTGTCTTTTCTTTTTACCGCACCTTACGCGGACCTTTGGACCACTGTCCATAAAATGATTTATTTTCTTGCACGTATTTGGCATATAAGTGCCCCCAGACTTGCACTCACATTGCATGTAGTCAAGTTCATCCACCGCAACACACACACATGCTCTCCTGACCTCTGTCCGAGAGCCACCTCGGTTTGCGTGCCTTTGCCGCACCGGTTCGCAAGCCTCTGCTATGATCTATCCCATGCATGTATTGGTATGTTTGAGAGCCTTCTGCTCTGTACGTACTGCATGGATGACCTTTGGACCTCTGTCCACCGTCCCGAGATGAGGCACTGCTCGTGCCACCGCAATCGATTGACCACACTGAAGTTGCGTTTGAGCTCTTTTTTGACTCCTTAAAACAATGAAAAGATAGCCGAGCGCAACTGCTTCCTTTCCATCTCGCTAAAGTATAGGAAAGGGTGTCTACATCATCGAGTTTACCTCCTTTTGCGGACCATGTAGACCATCAATTGAAAAGGACCTCCTTGGCACACTCAAGCCAAGACCATTCCCCTCTGCATACTTTTATGCTTTCTTGGGAAGAGGGGCTGCACTTTATGAAAAATCTCACCACCGGTTGTCGTTAAGCACTTTTCCAACAGTGTCATTAAGAAAATATTGCCAAGCAAACTTGGTTTCGTTCATGCTCGTAAAAGTATTTGAATGACTATCCTGTCAGTATAGGTTTAACCTTTTCCAGCATGATTGGACTACCAACAGTAAAGAAGTCTCTCATCCCCTACACGATGGGTGAGCTCTCCTATGTATACTTTTATCCTTTTTTGGGCACAAGAGACTACCAACGAAAAAGAGCCCCCACTGGAGTATTCTTTGTGCTTTCAGACTCTCTAAAATTGAAAGCACCATCGAGCACTTACTTTCTCGGGCTCATAAAAAATCCACGAGATCGTACCATAACGGTGTCCCTAGACACCACCCCACAGTAAACAGTTTGGCAGCATTCCCACATTGGATCGCCTTTGTTTAGAGTACTCTACAATGTGTCTTCCTTGGATCCCATCAGTATCAAAAGTGTCCACTTCCTCCAAGTATTTCCCATCCATAGCAACATTCTCGGTATTACAGCTATGATCACATTCCCTTGAGTCAGTTTCATTTGCTTCCTGGTCCACCTTGCCGTCATACTCTGAACAAAGGAATTTTGAGTCTCCCACACTCCCCCTGCCCCTGTTCAGTTCTTTCCCTCTCCCTCCCCTCCCCATTCAGTGAGTCAGTCCGTAGATTGATTCACATCTTTTGGTTATCTCCCTTGCGCTCCTGGTCAAGGAAACATCATTGCCTTGACTAGGGGCAGGTCTCCCTCTGTTGACGCCAACACACATATTCCAGAGGATAGACCCAAAGGTCCCTGTTCCTTGTTTTTATTAACCTCATTGATGAGTTCCTTGGACCACTTGAGAGGAGTCCTTAGTGCCTCTTGGGATGGTTGTTTCTCACGTGCTCGACTTCAACTCCATCATCGCACCATTGAGATTCGTACAGGGTTTGTTCCGCACAGTATTTGGTCAAAGACCCCAG
Organism: Pseudotsuga menziesii; assembly: GCA_001517045.1. Classification (NCBI taxonomy): domain Eukaryota; kingdom Viridiplantae; phylum Streptophyta; class Pinopsida; order Pinales; family Pinaceae; genus Pseudotsuga; species Pseudotsuga menziesii. The sequence continues at coordinate 267,730 of LPNX010212312.1, read as the reverse complement.
ATGTCACCTGACTCTAGCACATTGGTGAGTCTACTCAAGGGACCTAAACAGGTTATTTCCCTTGTGATTTTCGAGTTGCGTTGGAGACAGTGTTCAGAAGCTCCAGCAATGCTTCGATATAGCTTTATGATTGATGCAACAAACTTGTACCACAGAGACTCCGACTCTCAATCAACGAGTCCACACAGCTATGTACCAGATCCAGTAGACCGTCAGTCATGAAGATATAGAATTCCATGAGAATGCCATGGGTCCAATGTACCAGATCAGTATTGTATTCAGCCTCACATGAGAGGCAACCATCATTGTAACATCAGTTGTATATGATCAGCTCTTGTATTTTAGAGCATAGGTCAAATTATTCTTTTGACATTGTCATGAGCATGGGGATGCCCGCCTCGTCCATATACATGTCACACATTTTTTGTATCTCACCCATTGATGGGAACCAAATTAATACAAAAACCAAAATCCACCATGCCCCAGCCCCGGAAGCACCACCTCTACACAGCAAATCCTTTGATGTCCATCATATATACGTTGAGCTCCTGCCCTCACACATCAGGGGGCAATTTGTTAACCCAAAAATCTCCCACATAGCTTTCAATGGCCTACACCACCCAAGGACACCATCTCACAACTTTCATATCACTCCATAAGACCCTCCATTGTACCCCCACAACTCCAAAATAGCCTAAGGATGAAGAAAAAGGGCTAAAAACCCCAAAAAGGAGCCCAAAATAGCCCCCTAGGAGTTAAAGCCCTCAAAAAGGGGCTGAAACCCTAAAAGGGGATAAAGTTAGGGCGAAAGGGGATAAAATCCCAAAAAAGGGGCTAAAGCCCTGACCAAGGGCTTAAAACCCTAAAACCCCTTGGAAAAGATATAAAAGGAGGGTGGGGGGTCACTCTCAAAACACTTCTCCCTTGCATATTGTTATGATGCCCATGGATGCCTTGAGACACATTTGCCTCTCAAGCCACCCACACTCCCTCCATCTCCATTTCCATTTGAGACATTACTCCCCAACCAAGAGTGGTGCTCCCATGAGCTAGGGCATGGTGGCCCATTTCCACCCAAGAGAAGGTATACCCATGTGTTACTTTTGCTTCTTAGTTGTTTAACATGCTTTGTTTTCTAACTCTTATTCCATTTGCAAGTTTTATTTAACATTGTTTTGTAGGTTCTTGTAGCTTAGGGTTTATTTGTAGGTTTTAAGGAGGTGGAACCTTAACCCATTTTCTGAAGAGGGGTTCACCATAGCTTCATTTTCTTCTTTTTTCCATTAAATTTAGTTTACTATTATTTCTATTTGCTTCTTCTTCTTGTTTAGATTAGCTTATCTTTAGTTTAATATTCTATTCTGTCATTTCCGTTTCTGTTTTATTTTCTGCATTTACCATTAGCAGGAACCTACCCTTGTGCCCTATAGGCATAAGGGAGCCATTCCTACCCCTGTAGCAGGGAGAAATCCTTGCTACAATAGTCACATGCATACGCGTGAAGGATTTGCTTTTCCAACATATACCGGGTCATATACGCGACTCGATAGCTTGTGACTCACGTGGGCCGGGATATCCATATTGGGTGGCTCCAAAATAATTACACCATGGAAAATTGAAATAAATGCATTGAAAAGATAGGGAATGAGATGAGGATCTTCCTGGCCCTGACGGTTCACGATTCCATTGCTACTAGCTCTCAGAATTGGCAATTGAAGTTCGTAGTCCAAAATGGCTCCAAATGAACTATGTGGGTAAAAAACAAATGGTATGGTGAAAATATGATTTTTTTACTATTTATAAAATTTCTTTTGAAATTTTAACCCACTGGCCTATAGTTGTACCTTTATTAACACTTTTTGAACTGTTTTGGCCTAATATTGTGATGTAGAAATTTATTTTGAATGCACTTTTGTTGAGGTCTTGACTTGTTCATGTCTATAATAGGTATAATTTCGAACTGGAATATAGGATAGGATCACTTTTCGTATGCATCATGCATTGTCCTATGACCATGTCACCTTAACTATAGGTATGAACCCACTTCATAATTTTATGGAACATCACATTGCTACTAGAAGTAACATTGCATAAGTGGTAGAGCCTTCCTATTAATCGGTTCCCTAGTTAGATCTTGCTTTTCCATTTGGTACCTGTTGATGCCCAGAAAATTCCCAGCTACTGATAGTAGGGATTCTCCTCGGTAATTGATCGCAACTAGATCGTTCACCACTTGGTGTGGGGAACTCGTCCGCTTAACGATCCGACTACCGTAGGTATAAAGTTGTTTAAGTCTTTATCGGTTACGAACCGATCCACCTTTTTTATAATTTTATTTAAATAAATGAAATGATGATTCCTAAGCTAAATGCAGGTAACTGATGAAAAAGAATCTCACAAGTGATGCGTAGGTTCTTACCTCCAGCCTTATCACTCTAGCTCCTCAATCACTTCTATAAATATAAGTCTAAGCAAAATTATTTCTAATTTATTCTAAACTAATCTATTCTATACCCGTAGGGAGAAAATTTAAAAGAAATGGATTAATGTACTGTAATTACTCATAATGAATCTCGCAGATAATTGTTCCAATTCTATAGACATAGTTACAACAGAAGGATTATCAAAGATAGCTTTGAAATAATAAAGTATTCATTACATGATTTATGCACAAAATTTTATACATAAAGAAAAACCATTCATCATTAAATAAATAATTCATAAAAGTTAGAATGATCTCACAGTTGTACGAAAACTAAATAGAAGTAATTCCACACAATCCATGCAAAATCTTCTTCAGTCCTTCCCAACAAATATGTCCTTATTTATTAGTAGAAAAATCAGTTCTTCATACAAATAATCCAACCTTCTCGTGCCAGTAAAAAGTCCTTCTATTCTACCTTCTACCTCTATTTATAATACAATTATAATGACTCATCGACTTCCTTGACCTTAGGAATTCCAAAATTTTGTCTTTTAGTGCTTTGCACTAGAAAATGACAAAATGAAAAACTACATAAAAAGACAAAAGTTCTTAAGTGGGCCCATCCAAACTTGAAATATATCCCCCCCATGCATTTGATTCTTTAGCGATAGTTTGATAATTTATCACCTCCAACATTTGCATGGTCACTTCGTGTACGACCAGCTAGGTTTCCACGCGTGTCACCCTTTCTGGAGTGGTTCTATATAAGTCTTCCAAGATATAATTGTTGACAGAAGCTTGTGCAACCCAAGTTCTAGCATCTTATTCATTGATAATTTCCATTTTCTGAATGTACTGTTCATCCTTGTGTAATATATCATGTAAACACACCACATGTTGGTCTTTGTTTGGGAAGTCATTGATCTTTGAAGCCGAAGAAGCTGGCATCTATCATGAACTTGGCGCATCTTTTTATAGAACTCTGTACATTTTTCCATGGTCTTTTCAATTTCATTGTTCAATCTTACAGAAGCTTTTCTGCAAAACTCCAGGCGTGCCATCTATTTTTAGGCCATCGGCTGTCTTCTATGGAAAGTGTTCAGGAAATGTCTAGTTGGCCTCCACCCAGGTCAATTGGCTTTGAACCTTTTCAACGAATTTTATTAGTCTTGTTCTGAAATTAAGTGACTTTGTTGCGAGAGATTTATTTGAACTTAGTGTATCTTTCTCCAGATTTTGCAGGCCTGGTCACAGAATAGAGTGATGTTGAGCTGCTTCTCATTGGATACTTTAAGCTAAGTTTCAAGAGATTCCTTCTCTCCCACCAACTCTTCTACTTGGGTTCTCAATCCTCCCATCTGTTGGCTTGTTGCGGACTCTCTTGATTCCAGATCTGAGATATTAGCTTCAAAATATTTCTTCTCTCCCTCCATAATCATCACCTGTACTTCTAAGGCATCTTTCTCTGTTTCCAAATATTGATACTCTCTATAGAGTATTTCTTTCTCCAATAGGGTAGCCTCATGTTTTATTTTTAGTTATATTCCTTCTCCTCTTGTTTTGACCAGAGTATCTTTCAACTTGAGCATTTTTTCTTTTTGATGCTCTACATTCTCCATCAAACGGTCAACATTATCAGTGTTGGCTTGTGAAACTGCTACATTCATAGAGGCCATGAACTTAGGGTCTTTATGGGTACCCTCCATAATGGTATTCTTGGTCACTGTAACCACATCATCCCGTGAGCCCACTTTTAACCGTTTGTCATACCTTCTAGTAATGGTATTTCTTATCTTATAAAAAAACACAGTATCTAAGCACACCACTATGTGCTATTTAGATGGGGTGAAAGGAGTAATCTCGAGTTCTTCAAAATGGATTTGACCACCTATGATTGTGCCACCCAATGAAGCAGGGGGATCTATTGGGTTGTTCTGAGTTGTTTCTCTGTCCAATTCTTCCTTAAGCTTTCCCTCTTCCTCCTTTTTTCTTAACTCTTGAGCTGCTTCCTCAGCTTCCTTTAGTCTTTTCTCTTCCTCTTCTTTCCTTAATCTGTCTTTTTCTTCTTTCTATTTTTGAGTCTCTTCCTCTTGTCTCTTTTTAACATCTTCCTTCTTTTTTCTTTCTGCCTCCGCATGTTGTAACTTTAAGGCCTCTTCTTTTTTCTTCTGCAACTTCCTCTCTCCTGCACTGCTGTTGGTGCTACCTTTCTTCTTGAAACATGTACTCAACTCTGTCATGTTGCTAGCTTCTCTGTACACTTCTTCATATTTATGAAAGTGATATGTGTATTCATAGCGTATCTCAACTATCGTGCAATGTTCATCAACTTTTCCGCTACTGTCATTTTTATGGAAACTATTCTCCCCAAAGTGAAAATTTTCCAAAGTTTTTACAAACTCAAAGGCACCCTTGACTTTATTGAATTTGTAACTTCTTATTTAAAAGGATAGTGGCGGGAAGGTTTCCTTTTTCATATCAAAGAGGAATTTACCTACTCCATTTATGAACAATTTCCCGATTTCTTCTTTATGCACTACATATTTTGTGGAATATTTGGGAAGGAGTGAGGGGGCTTTGGAGCCTCCATATATCCTCAAGTTTGTTCCTTCCTGAGAGAAAAAGTAATCCACATATTCCAAAAATACGTCCATGGCATTATTCGATAAGAAATTGGGCTCTTTCTGTTAACCCAAAAATCCCCCACTCAGCTCTCAATGGGCTACACCACCCAAGGACACCATCTCATCACCCTCATATCACTCCATTAGACCCCCACACCCTCAAAATAGCTAAAGGATGAAGAAAAGGGCTTAAAAACCCCAAAAAGGATCCCAAAATAGTCTCCTAGGAGCTAAAACCCCCCAAAAGGGGCTAAAACCCTAAAAGGAGCTAAAGTTAGGGCAGAAGGGGCTAAAATCCCAAAAAGGGGCTAAAGCCCTGACCAAGGGCTTAAAACCCTAAAATCCCTTGAAAAAGCTATAAAAGGAGGGTGGGGGGTCACTCTCAAACAACTTCTCCCTTACATATTGTTATGCTGCCCATGGATGCCTTGAGACCTTTGCCTCTCAAGCCACCCAAACTCCCTCTCCTCCATTTCAATTGAGCCATTGCTCCCCCATCCAAGAGAGGTGCTTCCACAAGCTAGGGCATGGTGGCCCATTTCCACCCAGGAGAAGGTATAACCATATTTCATGTTTTGTTTCTTAGTTTCTTAGTTTTCTTTGCTTTCTAACCCTTATTTCATTTGCAAGTGTTAGATCTAACATTGTTTTGTAGGTGTTTCAATATATTGTAGCTTAGGATTTATTTGTAGGTCTTTGGAGGCAGAACCCTAACCCTTGTGTGTAGAGGGGTTCATCATTGCTTCTATCTCCTTTCTGTTCTTAGCTTATCTTTCATTTCTGTCATTCACATTACAGTTTATTTTCTACATTTACCCACCAGCAGGAACCTACCCTTCTGTCCTATAGACAAAAGGGAGGCATTCCTGCCCCTGGAGTAGGGAGAAATCCCTACTACAGAACTGGCGACCATACCAGGTCGATCCCACAGGATCCCTGGTCCAAATTTTTAATTTCCAAGTTTTAAAATTTTTTTCCCTAGTTTTAAAATTTTTTCTGTTAAATCCATCTTAAATTCAGTTTATTTCCTATTTTTAGTACTGCCGAAGCGTCTACTAGGCAAAACCGAGTCAGATTGGCCACAACACAAGTTACTGTAGGCCATATTTGACTCTGTCTCACAAAAACCCCAAATCCGGAGCAGGGCGCTCTTATCGAGGCCAAAAGTGAGACTAGGGCGCACTTAATGGGAAAACAGGTGCACCCAGGCACACTTAATCCCTTGATAAGTGTGACTTCAACCCAGAAACTCAGTCCATTACTGTTTTTGCATTCTGTGCGACCCCCTCGTCTGTTTCTGAAAAAATCTTGCGCCCCCCTCACTAGATTTGATCAGAAATGTGCGGCCTATCAAACAAAACTTTAATTTCAGTTTAATAATACTTAAATTTCAATTTTATAGGACTGTCAGTGTGGCTCAACTGCCTATGTCCAACACTGCAAGTCAATTTCAATTTATGTTTTCATTTTCTACAATTTCTTTCATAAATAATGTGTAAATGGCAGGTAAATGTTAATGGCTTAAGCAAATGTACCTAGCCTAACTAAAATAAACCTAAAATAAACCATCTTACTTCCCCTTCCTTGTCTACCCAGTCATCACCCTCTGGGGTATTTCGGGATACGATGAAGGGCAAGCTCGTATAGAGCTAGGCACTCCACTATATTGTTCCAAACCATTAAAACCGGGTGACCTGGAAGGTAGAGGGGGTAGAGAAGGAGAGCTTCTCACGACGCTAAGCATCCTCCCTGTTGACCAACCTAGCATCCAGGAGGTGACCTGAGGATCTACGGATGGGCTTAGTCCCATTGTGTTGAGATCCCAGCACCTTCTCTTGGTTGAAGAGGAATATCAGTGTGAGGTAGACATCTAGTTAGGCCAACAAACATTAAGGGTTAATCACTGTATTTGTTCATAATTTCTGATTATTTAATGCTTGTATACACAAACATAATGAAGTGAAATCTACCATGATGAATTCATAAACCATTTGCAGCAACCAAATACTAGAAAAACAAACAAACAAATACACCATACTAGCTAATTAACCCAACTCAGTTCATGACGCTGAGTGAGCCTTAAAATTTACCAATTTACACTAAGCACAAACAACTCTGCAGTCTTTGAGGACATAAGTCCCTGATTGCTTCAACTATGGGAAGTACTTGGGCTTTGCCCAGAAATTCATTATGAGGAGTACCACAGGAACCCCAAAGTAGCTGGTCGCTGAGAGGAATTGCCAAGCAAAACGGGAAACAATCCCTTCCGATTCAGTAGAAACACCTATGAGGAAAAATCCAAGCGCTATCTCTTGGCAGTCTTGGTGGTCGAGTGACCACCTGCAGCCAATAGGAAGCCACTGAAACCGGGGTCCAAACATCATTCCCACCAGTTTCATACATAAAAACACAATTGATCCTCCACGCTCTTCCTCATGCCTAAGAGGTGAACCACCACCATTTGGAACACTCAACCGACACCGTCGAAGCCATTCTTAGAGATCTCCCACACCATTAGAAGGTCACACAGCCTTTGATTCAGATTCAGACCCATATCAGTCTGAACCAGACCTCCATACTACACCATCAAGCCCAATGGCCAGTGCAAATCCGGATCCATTTTCCGGCATACCTTGACAACCTGTCACCTACAACCTGGCAAGTGGCCCAAGCACAGTTATGCAAACTATCATTAGTCAGCTACCACCACCTGTAGTGACCATCCAAGCTGGCCCATTGGTAGCACATGGGGGTAGTGGCCCCTCCACCTACACTACCTCTCCTACCACATAGGGGGGCAGTGGACCATCCACTTACATTTCCCATACTGCCATGCATGGGGGTAATTTCCTTTCCACCCACACTATCCCTCCCACAACACTTGGGGGCATTGGCCCATCTGAAATGGTGCCACCGCAAGCACCCCCAGCCGTGTAGATGCATTATGCACCTGAAAATCCCACCACCATCGTAGCCCCATCCCACATCAACTTGGGGTCAAATCTGCCATTCATGGCTCGTCTTAACTTGCCTAACTTGGCCAGATTAAAAAATGACCCCATTCGCCATTAAGCCTTTTGGCCTCCAATTCCAACTAAGCTGCCATCAGACATCCCCAAGTTTGAAGGCAAAGCAGGGGAATGTCCCCAAAACCACATAATGACATTCCATCTATGGTGCTCATCCAACAACATCATAGACGAATCCATCCGGTTGAGGCTATTCCAATGCACCCTTACAGGTATTGCGTTCAAATGGTACATTGAGCTTCCACAAGCCAAGCACCTGGACTTCAACTCCCTAGCCTTCATGTTCCTACAATATTTCCAACTCCTTGTCAGATATGACGAAGGGGTGGAGATCCTACTATCCTGCCGTCAAAGTACTACCACTCACATAACTAACCATATCCATGAGTGGCGACGATGCCGTAGCTTATGTAAAATCTAACTTGATGACAGGACCTTCTTGGATTGGTTCCTTAAGATGTTGCTCCCAACCATAGCAAAAGACGTCGCATCCGAACATCCCTAATCCGAAGAAGAGGCCATACTGAAGGCCCAACAATTTGAACTTATCTATGCTCAGTCTGGATACCTGTACACCGTCATTCCAGATGCTCCTCGTTTGAGTACCTCCTACCACAATGCACCAGGGGAATCCCATGCTATTGACAGCATCATAGGATCGGTCTCCCAACAACCATAGCCTTGATCGACACCACCTGCCGTTACACCACAACCAAGCAACACTGCTAGTGTTGCTTACCAGAACCAAGCTTCAGACTACGCAAGAATGATGTCTCAGTCTAGAGCAACAAATTACTATGCACAACCTGTGCCAACACAGCAGGCTCAGGCCATGGCTTGGCCAACACAGCAGTATGTGGGGAAAATGCCCACATTTGTGGCACCACCACCCCCACAAATCTACTATGCATAGCTAGTGCAACCAGTTCAAGCTCCCGCACCCGCTCTGTTGGGACAAGTGCCCGCACAACAAAAATGTCCCAACCAGCCTACCCCCAACAATCAACAAGGGAAAGCTCGAAATAACCGGCCCCACAACCGAGGAAATAACCAACCGCAGGGAGGCGGTCAACAACCGAACCCTCCCAACAATGCCGCGACAAACCGGCCATCCCAAAACCCTCCATGATAGAATGCATCAAGACGCAATGCCCCATTGCACATAAACCAACCATGCACACTCTGTGATGTTTATGGGAATTACACATTTGAGTGTCCCCTTATGGCTCGTGCTAAGCAGGCCATTCAAAATGAGGCCCAACAGGCCACCAACGTGGCACATCAAGCCCAGCCCAACCTAGCACCACAAGGATATCCCCCCATGGTGCTTCAAAACCCACTGCCACTCCAAGGATTGGTGGCAACCACACCCTCTCCCCAGGCCAATCCCAATGCTCCGGGGGCACCTCCCATGGTCGAAACATGTGTTCACCACCTGCTAGCCATGACGACTGAAGAGGTCAACTTACAAACTAGACGGAATCAGTACAGTACTACCACCAAACCTGCTGACTCATCAGCAACATCCACGTCTGAGACAATCAACCTACCTCTTCAGCTACCCCCATTCCCGCGCCCCCCCATACACAGGATTGCCAATAACACCACGGCTAGAGCTACAGCCAGCTATAGCATTGTGGATGATTTGGCCCAAATGCAAACTTCCATGTCCTCTCTTGAGGTACTTAAAACATACCCAATGCAGTGGAAAGCCTTACTAGCCGCTCTAGGGGTAGTAGACCCCTCCGACTCCAAGTTGATCACATTTGACATAGAGAATAGGGAACTGTGCATGCCCTCGACCATCACCTTCCAAATCCCGGTGTCCATCCAGAATTTGGTCATGCATCGGTGCATAGTGGATGAGGGGGCATCCACATGCATTATGTCTACCTTGGTTTCGCAGAAAATTGGATCACCAATTCTGCAACCGTCCTCCACAACTTTGCGGGCTTATGATGGACATCCCACTAAATCCCAAGGGATCCTCCCCCACATCCCCATCACATTAGCCAGGAAGAAAGTGCTGATCGACATAGAAGTCGTCAATGCTCAACTGGACTACAACCTCCTCCTCGGAAGGAGTTACATGTATGCCATGCGAGTAGTTGCATCAACTGTCTTCTGTCTCATGATGTTCCCCCATGAAGGGAAGATTGTGACGGTTGATCAGCTCACTTATCATGATCCGCAAGGGTTAACAACACATTCCAACGTTATCCTTACCATCACCACCATTGAGCCGCAATGGGTGACCACACACGCTAATGTCATCCCTGCAATCAACAATATGGTTGACAAGACACCAGCACCTCCATTGTTGAATGTGGGCCTTGGGTTGTTTTCTGATACCACTATGAAGGCTCCTTTCCCGTTAGCGTCACCACCACCGACAAAAAATGAAACTGTGGACTTGTGCATGGTCTCATCAAGCACCACTGCACCCAAACAAAAACCGCAGCCGTAGCCCCAACCACAACCACAACATCGTCCGTAGCCGCAACATCACTCACAGTAGCAACATTACGCACAACCGAAACCACAACCACATCCCCACATGCAACAGTCAGGGAGTTATTTGGGTTCATCCCCAGTCCATATGATTCCCTTCCTCTTCCCCCCACCTGGTGTCATGAGCAAACTGGTAATGGCCACCTTAAACCAACCCAACTTTACATTGGGAATTTTGGTGTGGTATCTTGATCGACCGGCTCAACCAACAATGCCCTAGGTTTTTTTAACCCCGGTGCAACCTATCACGGTTGAGTCCCACCCTCCACCTGGTCCGCACAAGCCAACTGCTACACCTGCACTACCCCAACCCAAAAGGGATAAGGGAAAGAACACCAAAGCCACCACAGAGCCACGATAAGTCCCACCTTGCGCCGTCTGTGAGCAAAAGGGCCATCCAACTCAGAATTTCCTTGAAATCCTGGTGATCTGTGTGCACCTAGATGCCATGGCTACAAATGAAAAAATCCCTGTGGTTGAACTCCCAACCGTGCCAATAGTCAGGAACAAGGCATTAAGGACAAACCATGCTTGCGCACTTTGTGGCTTGTATGGACATTACTCCCACCATTGCCAATATTTGCCTGAATTTCGAATGGCTCTCGCTGACCTCTATAACCATTCCCTTGAGTCTGAGATCACCTTGATCGAGTAAGTTCACCCACCACCTCCTTCTTCAGACACCATGTCCATTTACATGATGTCCAGTTCTACAGACCCTCTTGTATCCACCATCACCGATGGTCCATCGGACCTCTCTCTTCCATTGTTTCCCCAGCCACCGCTGCAACCTCAGTTGCAACCTCAACCTCAGTTACCAGGGAAACAGTGGGGTTCATTCCCGATCAACATGTTCATTTTCCTTTTCCTTTTCCTTTTTCTTTTCCTATCATTCGAGATCATGAGTAAGTCTATCTTGGAAACCCGCAATCTACAGGATTTCACATTGGGAGATCCTGTGTGGTGCCTTAAACCACCTACCCTACCTCTGAGGCCCCAGTATGTGTTGAATCATGTCCATCCAATTGATATTATGTTGCACCTACCCCCAGGTCCATCAAAGAATCCTCATGTCTCCAGGCCTGCCCCTCTTTCTCCAACAAAGACTGGGGGCAAGGCCACAAAAACCACAACCAATACCATTTACATGATCTCTAGCACTAGTTGCCCTTCCATCTCATCGGCTATGGAAGATCCACCTGATCTATCCCAGCACCACTTACGTGATGACGGAGATATATCTAAGATCGCCTTCGGTTTTACCCCATTCCCTTTAAGCCAGAGTGTGGAATCGGTTCTTCCCATAAAGACCAGATTTCGTCATCCCGCCTTGCAAATGACCTTCATCTTGGCAAGAGGCATACCTCTTTGTTGACTCAGATGATCAACTCTTGAAGAATCCGTGCAACGGGCTCCACCTCAAGATAGTCTATGCCAGATATAACCACTATGAGTCCCTTATAGCGTAGTTTTTTCCCTTTCTTATTTTTCAATGTTTTTCACCACAAGTCAGGGGTAGCACCATTAGCTACCAATCCAAAGTCACCCAGAACTGGTTCGAGACACCTCTCACATGTCCGGGATCAAATTTATATATCTTTATGAGACCATCGTCTCATGTTTAATTAGTCAATTTTGGGACCATTTGTTGGGGCGCATACTCCATGTCTGGGTAACTCCACGGTTAATCAGAAAGTTTGTAAGCGGAGTTACGGGTCAAAACAGTGTTAGGGGTGTCGGGGGAAGTTAAAACTCCTTTTTTGTAATAAACCCTTGGTTGAAATCCAGGGTTTATGGTTTTGGGTGCCCATGGTTTAAGACCATGGTTTTGTAAAAATGCCCAGTATAAATAAGCGCTTGTGTAAAGAAGATAGGTTAGGTTTTATGATGTAAGAAAGGTAAAGGTGAAGCTAAGGTTGATTTTGTAAGGAAAGGTTAAGTCCCAGCTGTGTGCGTGGATGACCTCTGTAGCTGTGTGCGCAGAGGGTTTTTGTAAAGAAGATTGAGGAAAGACCTGCAGCTGTGTGCGCATGGGCCTGCTGCTGTGTGCGCGGCTTTTTAAGGAATGAAGGGATCTGCAGCTGAGTGCGCAGATCAAACTGTGGTTTTGTAGCAAGTTGAATAGAACACAGTTTGTGGACGTAGCCCCTACACTGGGGGTGAACCACGTTATATCCGGTGTTGTGGTTTCTTGTGCTGTTTCTATTTCTGTTATCTTTTATGCATTAATAACTGTATACATCTGATAAGTTAGATCGTTGCTAATATTTAGCTTCGCTGTGAATTCCCTGTAGTGGGTTGAGCAAGTCACGACTGTTTATTTATCTGCGAAGTTGTATGTGAATGAATGGTAAATATTTATAATTATTGATTAGTAAGGGTATTAAAGGCTAAGGTACAGTAATCCCCCTCTCTGCTTGCAGAAACCTGATTCTGCGGCACCCCATAGCTGTTTCGGGTGAGACTGCAACCTGCGCGCAGGTTGTTGCCGAAAGGGCCAACACTGTGGGTCTTTTATTGGTGCGACACTAAAGGATTAAACCCGGGTCTGCCATATTTCCCAACACCATTTCCCACCAGTCACCTCGATTTACGAGCCATGACATGATGATGCAAGTGTCTACGAACCTATACTTGTATCACAATCCCCGATCGCAACTCATGTGAGTTTTCGGGCCACCGCCCATTAAGGAATGTAATTTTACTTTTATTTTTGTATTTATAATTGTCTTTTCCACCGCACCTTACGCAGACATCTGGACCATCGTCCACAAAACCCTTTATTTTTCTTGCATGTATTTGGCATATAAATGCCTCCGGACTTGTACTTACATCGCATGTAGTCAATTCTGTCCACCATAACACACACACACACTCTCCTGACTTCTGTCTGAGAGCCACTTTGGTTTGCGTGCCTCTGCCGCACCGACTCACGAGCCTCTGCCACGATCTATCCTGTGCATGTATTGGTATGTTTGAGAGCCTTTTGCTCTATCCATACTGTGTGTATAACCTTTGGACCTCTGTCCACCATCCCGACATGGGGCACCACTTGTGCCACCGCAATCGGTTGACCATATTGAAGTTTTGTTTAAGCTCTTTTCTAACTCCTTAAAACAATGAAAATATTGTCGAGCGTAGCTACTTCCTTTCCCGCTCGCTAAAGTATACGAAACGGTGTCTACATTGTCTTGTTTACCTCTTTTTGCGGACCATGTAGACCATCAATTGAAAAGGATGTTGAAATATTGTAACTTCGAAGAATATTCTATATGTATCTTTTGTGGTCCCCGATGGTCCTACCGGGAGAACCACTTGTATTATCTTGTAGCTCGATGCTTCTAATCGGAAGAACTAATAAGAGTCATGAGGTTGTCCCCTCTAATTGTAAAGGTGGGTCATTAGCACCCCACTGTGGTTACTTGAGCCTAGTTGTGTAACTCGAGCCTACATGATTAACTCAAGCCTACATGTCGGATGAGTCAATTGAAGTGAATGGATGAATATAAATAGAGGTGTAGCTCTCGTCATTTGAGCACACACTCTCACTTGTGTAGCACATTAGTGGAGAAGAGAAGAGTAGCTGGAGAAGGAGGAGGATCAGGCTTTGATCTCCTTGTTGGTTTTACCTTTTATCTTTTTGGGGAATCTATATTGAGGAAGCTTTTGCTGGGTTTTTTTCCCTTTAGGGTTTTCCCAGGATAAATCTTTGTGTTGCTTTTGAATGGTTGTGCTTGTCTATCTTTCAATGATCCTGTTTATATGCTTTTGTTATGAATTCGAAATGAAATACTAATGATCTAGATTAGCATATGAAAATTTAACATGGTATCAGAGACACCCTGAAAGAAGGCATTGTGAAGCTACATAATCTAGGGCTTCTTACTGTTTGGTTCTCTCTCCACAATCGATCAGCAAAAGAAGGCTAGGCTGACTCTGCATTGAAGGGCACATCTTTCTGTTGAAGCGGAATTCGATTCCGAGCATTTTTAGTTTTCGGTGCGGGAAATTAGGGCTTCTTGCAGAAGAAGAATTTTTGAGTGAGCCCAGTAAAGGATTTCTCTTCTCATCAAAATCTAAGTTTAGATACCTGGATCAAGAAATTTGGTTGGGTGAAACTCCGGGAAAGTCAAACCCTAGTTTGACCCCGATCTGGAAAAATCCAAAATACTAAAACGGCTAAGTTTTGGTACATTCACTATATCCTGAGATTGGCGAAGTATCAAGAGTTGAAAATTGTAGAGACCGAAGATAAAATCCTGATTTACACTGTGTCCAAAATTCAGCCTCATATTCGCTATATTCTTGAAGATATGATCCCTCCAAGTTATGATTCTAGCCTCTCCCAGAATTCATCCCTAAACAGGACACCTGAGGAGAATTACTGTAGCGCGGGCTACAGAGGTCCAAATGGAATTCTAGAAGATGTTACAGAAATATCCCAGACTTTAATTTCTGTGGTCCGAATTTCAGAACCTGAATATGAACCAGTGACACGTGGCATGCCATACGAATTCACTGTTCTGAACAGTCATGTAATAGGTCACCTTGGGAAAATGATCGTAAATCCCAATTGGTGAAACAAATTTTGATGAAACCTATGGTGTTGGATCAAGAACATGCGATGTTACCTCAGTACGAAATTTCAGACATAGAGGAGCAATAATTTCAGAGATATCATAGAGATAGTAACAATCATTTCTGCAAAAGAAATTGGAAAACTAGGGCTTCCTGTTCCGGGAGCTTCCCTCCACTGTTTTCAGAAAAGGAGTACATTGGACAGCTCCATTTAAAGAGATATATCTTTCTATCCAGTCAGATCTAAAAGATTCCAAGTTTTGAAAATTAAGGTTTCTCTGACAAACCCTAGATCAACCAGCTCCGGAAGCAGGACTGACACCTCAAATCGGTAAGATCTAATCTTTTGCTATTTGCATTTGAGGTTCTCATTTCAAAGTGATCTATCACATCAGCTTGATGATAAGCTTGGTGAAGTTGAAAACTTCCAAGCATGGAAGTATTTGATCTCTCTGAAGAAAATGAATTGGACACCTACATGAGTAGAGAGGTTCCAGTTCTAGAGGGAGATGAGCCTCAAAGCCTTACACAAGAAGAACTCGATCAAGGCCAAGAAGATCATTGTTGATTCAATCACGGATCAAGTTGTACCACAAGTGTCTTCCCTAAAGACACCGAAGACGTTTGATTCCTTGATCAAGCTATTTGAAGATAAAAACATAATTCAGAATATGGATTTGAGAAAATAGTTGAAGAATGTGAAGATCCAGAATGCAGAACAACTTGAAGCGGTAGAAGAAGAAGTATGCAGAAGTGGTGATATCCACCTTGAATGGCCTCCCAGGATCATGGGATTCATTCATGTGAAGAATGTATACTAGAAGTAAGTGATTACTTTCAGCTCGACTAATAAGAAGAGAAGAAGAAGATGGGAGCAATTGAAGATCAAGCTCTCACCATTCAAAGAAGATCCCTCAAGCGATGAGGAATATGAAAAACTCAATTCTTGAAGAACCTCTTATTCATCTTATCATTTCGATAATAAATGATGATTTCATGAATGAAGAAGATGATAAAGTAGAATGATCAAGATGGAGTCTACCCACAAAACAAATAAAAGATAAGTATTCAATTGCCATTTCATGATATTGTTTTGTTATACATTTGATTGTATTCAGTTGATGTGTTATGCATGATAGATTGTTTACATTAATACTACTAATATGCATGTGATGGGTAAGTAGCTCATGGAACTATAAAACTCTCCAGTGATACTTATCAAACCTCTTTGCTGACATATTGGATTAGTGCACAATCTCAATGATGTCATGGTAGAGATGGAAGGCATCTAGAAAGTTTCTATGAGATATGGATGAATGTTGTATTGGATAAATAGTTGCATGATGCATAATAATTTGTCATTATGCATATGTTTTATGAAATAGTTCTAACCATGCAACTTGTGCATTTGAATTGTAGGAAAGTTCCTGTACAACCTCCTACAAGAAAAGAAGGATGAGACTTGTTCTGAAGAACAAGTGATGACAATTCAATAAACATGAATCTGAAGCTCCCAGGTTC
>LPNX010212312.1:229462-250923 GCA_001517045.1 Pseudotsuga menziesii | reverse complement strand
TTGATGATCTGGCAAGACAAACTCATGGAAGATGTTATGATGAAAGAATACTAGAATGATGTATGGGATATAGTTCCCAAACCAGAAGAAAAGAGTATTGTATCCTCGAAATGGATATACAAAATAGAGCATGCAGCTGACGGAAGTATCGAGAAGTATAAAGAAAGATTTGTGGCCAGAGGTTTCTTTCAGAAAGAGGGAATTAATTCTGAAGAGACACTTACTCCAGGAAGCAAGGTACACTTCCTTTAGAACTATCATGGTAGTTTCTTCCATGGTGAAGTAAAGACAAGCCTTCCTTAATGGTATGATTGAGAAAGAGTTTTACATCAAATAGTCACGAGGATTTGAAGTTGAAGCCAAATGGAATCACGTATGCAAGTTGAAGAAGGCCCTCTATGGCCTGAAGCAAGCTCCCAGAGCTTGGTATGGAAGAATAGATAGTTTCTTGTCAAGCATGGGATTTACCAAGAGTAAAGCTGATCCTAACCTTTATCTCAAGGTTGTAGAAGATGAACTTGTCATCCTGTTATTATATGTGGATGACTTATCCTTGACAGGAAATGAGAAATAGGTCATGGAAAGCAAGAAGAAACTAGTAGAATAATTTGAGATGAAAGACCTTGGGTTAATGCATTATTTCCTAGGTCTGGAAGTATGGCAAAGTTTAGAAGAAATCTTTCTCAACCAGGAAAAGTATGCGGTAGAGATATTGAAGAGATTCAATATGTTGGAATGCAAAGTCATGGACACACCCATGGAATCCAACCTGAAGCTGTTAGCTGATGACTCATCAGAGTTAGTGGATATGACTCATTACAGACAGATCATTGGGTCATTGATGTACTTAACAAATACCAGACCAGACATTTGTTTTGCTGTGAACACCTTAAGTCAATATCTTGTTCAACCAAGACGGGTTCACCTAGTAACTGCAAAACATGTGATGAGATATCTGAAAGGGACTATAGACTTTGGTTTATATTATGATGATAGCCATGAGTATAGATTGTATGGCTACACAGATGCAGATTGGGCTGGAAGTATCTCAGACAAGAAAAGCACATTAGGTAGATGCTTTTGGGGTCTGCTATGAATTCATGGTTTACCAGGAAACAGTCCAATGTTTCTCATAGCATGGTTGAAGCAAGATACATAGCAGATTGCTCTGCTAAGTTGTGAAGCCATATGGCTTCGGAAGCTGATATCAGGTCTCTTTGAACTAAAGATGGATACTACAATGACTCTATGTGATAACCAGAGTTGTGATGACAGAGAACCCTGTGTTCTGTTGTAACACATAGAAATCCAGTATTTCTACATACGAGATAAGATGCAGATGATGATGTTTAAGTATTCCCATACTGAAGATATAGATGATGTTTCAGTATTTACATACTATAGATGCAGATGATGGTGATTAATATAGAGATGATGATGCTTTCAGTATTTCTATACTGAAGATATAGATGATGATGCTTTCAGTATTCACATACTGGAGATACAGATGGTGATAGTTCAGTATTCACATACTGAAGATGTTGATGATGATGGTTTGGTTACTGATGTGCTAACAAATCCTCTGTCTTAAGTAAAGTTCGAACACTTTTGAGACAAGCTTGGTGAGGTTCAGAAGAACCTTCCTCGAAAGGGGGAGTAGTGATGTTGCAGTGGGATTGTATCAAGCCTGGGCATCTACCCTAAAGTGATCCGGTGACGTCGGTCCTCAAGAATGAAGAGGGATTGTATCATCCCGGGACATCTGTCCAAAAGTGATTCGGTGACCTCGGTCCTCGAGAATGAAGAGGGATTGTATCATCCTGGGACATCTGTCCAAAATAGATCCGGTGACTTCGGTCTTCGTGAATGTGGTGGGATTGCATCATCCTTGAACTTCAGTTCAAAATGTATCTGGAGGTCTTGGCCCCCGTGAATGTGGTAGGATTGCATCATCCCTGAACTTCGGTTCAAAATTTATCTGGAGGTCTCGGCCCCCGTGAAAGTGGTGGATTACATCATCCCTGAACCTCGGTTCAAAATGTATCCGAAGGTCTCGGCCCCCGTGAAAGTGATGGATTGCATCATCCCTGAACCTCGGTTCAAAATGTATCCGGAGGTCTTGGCCCCAGTGAAAGTCATTAGAGGAAATTTGGGGTCTAAAATGGGCCTTATAAGAAAACGTGCCAAAATAAGTTTTTGTGAGTTGGAATTCAAGAACCAATAGAATTTCAATAAAATAAGTCAACCATAATGGTTGAATTGACATATTTGTCATTAAAAAAAACTACTTTTTTTGTTCGTATTTTCGACATATCTCATTGTGTTTTTACTCAAATTTCGATCGGGAGAGCTCGTTGGATGCGGAATTTGATTCTGCATCCAATGAGTACCCACACTGCATACTTTTGATGGACCTCGCTACCCCAAAAACAAGAAATACCTGAAAAAATGTGATGATGATGTCATCATCACGTTTTTTCAGGTATTTCTTGTTTTTGGGGTAGCGGGGTCCGTCAAAAGTATGCAATGTGGGTACTCGTTGGATGTAGAATCAAATTTCACGTCCAATGAGCTCTCCCAATCGAAATTTGAGTAAAAACACAGGGAGATATGTCGAAAATACGAACACAAAAGTAGTTTTTTTCTTTCTTCCTCCAAAATTAATCAATATTATTTTATTATTTTAACTATTATTTTATTATTTTCTTTAGGAGGCCCATTTTAGACCCCAAAATTCCTCTAATGGGTAGGATTGCATCATCCTTGAACCTCGGTTCAAAATGTATCTGGAGATCTCGGTTCCTGTGAATGTGGTAGTATTGTATCATCCTTGAACTTCGATTCAGAACGGATCTGGTGACTTCAGTACTCAAGAACGTGTGTTGATCCTGTAATTGCTAAAGGAAGGATAGTCTGAGTTCCACATATGTGCTAATCCTGTAGTTCCGAAAGGAAGGATCATTAGTAACTCCGTAAAGACCTAAATCCCGTAATTCTGAAAGGAAGGATCATTGAATTGATCCCGTAATTCCAATAGGAAGGATTGTCTGAATTCCACAGATGTGTTGATCCCATAATTCCAATAGGAAGGATTGTCTGAGTTCCACAAATGTGTTGATCCCGTAATTCCGAAAGGAAGGATCATTGACTTGATCCCGTAATTCCAATAGGAAGGATTGTCTGAGTTCCACAAATGTGTTGATCCCGTAATTCCGAAAGGAAGGATTGTTAGTAACTCCGTAAAGACCTAAATACTGTAATTCCGAAAGGAAGGATCGTTAGTAACTCCGTAAAGACCTAAATCCCGTAATTCCGAAAGGAAGGATCGTTGGTAGCTCCATAAAGACTTGATCCCATAATTCCAACAGGAAGGATTTTCTGAGTTCCACAGATGTGTTGATCCTGTAATTCCAATAGGAAGGATTGTCTGAGTTCCACAAATGTGTTGATCCCGTAATTCCGAAAGGAAGGATCGTTAGCAACTCCGTAAAGACCTAAATCCCGTAATTATGAGAGGAAGGATCGTTAGTAGCTTTGTAAAGACTTGATCCCGTAATTTCGAAAGGAAGGATCGTCTGATCTCCACAGATGTGTTGATCCCATAATTCCGAAAGGAAGGATCGTTAGTAACTCCGTAAAGACCTAAATACCATAATTTCAACAGGAAGGATCGTCTGAGTACCACAGACATGTTGATCCCGTAATTCCGAAAGGAAGGATCATGTTGATGTTTTGATGATGATGATGTTGATGTTTTGATGATGTTGATGTTTTAATGATAATGATGTTTTGGTGTTGATGATATTTTCATGATGATGTTTCCGATCAAAAGGTCAGAGTATGATGATGATGTTGTTGCTGATCGAAAGGCCAAAGTGCTGAAGATGATGTTGCTGATCGAAAGGCTAAAGTGCTGAAGATGATGTTGCTGATCGAAAGGTCAAAGTGCTGAAGATGATGTTGTTGATTGAAAGGTCAAAGTGCTGAAGATGATGTTTCTGATTGAAAGGTCAAAGAACGGAAAATGATGTTGCTGATCGAAAGGTCAAAGTGCTGAAGATGATGTTGCTGATCGAAAGGTCAAAGTGCTGAAGATGATGTTGCTGATCGAAAGGTCAAAGTGCTGAAGATGTTGTTGATCGAAGCAGTCAAAGTATTAATGATGATGAAGACTGAATATTGAAGATGAAGACTACATAATGTTGAAAATATTCCAATGATTTATAGATGTATTACCCTGATGATGTTGATGATGTCCTCTATCTCTCTCCTACTATTGTTGTTGTTGATGTTGTCGTAGAATACCCTTCTCGTTAAGGGGGAGTGTTGAAATATTGTAACTTCAAAGAATATTCTATATGTATCTTTTGTGGTCCCTGATGATCCTACTGGGAGAACCACTTGTATTATCTTGTACCTGATGCTTCTAATCGGAAGAACTAATAAGAGTCATGAGGTTGTCCCCTCTAATTGTAAAGGTGGGTCATTAGCACCCCTGTGTGGTTACTTGAGCCTACATGTGTAACTCGAGCCTACATGATTAACTCAAGCCTACATGTCGAATGAGTCAATTGAAGTGAACGGATGAATATAAATAGAGGTGTATCTCTCCTCATTTGAGCACACACTCTCACTTGTGTAGCGCATTGGTGGAGAAGAGAAGAGTAGCTGGAGAAGGAGGAGGATCAGGCTTTGATCTCCTTGTTGGTTTTACCTTTTATCTTTTTGGGGCATCTATATTGAGGAATCTTTTGCTGGGTTTTTTCCCTTTAGGTTTTTCCTAGGATAAATCTTTGTGTTCCTTTTGTATGGTTGTGCTTGTCTATCTTTCAGTGATCCTATTTATATGCTTTTGTTATGAATTTGAAATGAAATACTAATGATCTAGCTTAGCATATGAAAATTTAACAAAGGACACCCTTGGCACACTCAAGCCAAGACCGTTCCCCTCTACATACTTTTATGCTTTCTCGGGCAGAGGGGCCGCACTTTACGAAAAATCTCACCATGGGTTGTCGTTAAGCTCTTTTCTAGCCTTCTCATCAAGAAAATATTGCCGAGAAAACTTGGTTTCATTCATGCTCGTAAACGTATCTGAATGAATGTCCAGTCAGTATAGGTTTAACCTTTTCTGACCTAATTGGACTACCAATGGTAAATAAGTCTCTTATCCCCTTTAGGATGGGCAAGCTCTCCTATGCATACTTTTATCCTTTTTCAGGCACAGGAGACTACCAACAAAAAAGAGCCCCTACTGGAGTCTTCTTTGTGCTTTCAGACTCTCTAAAATTGAAAGCACCATCGAGCATTTACCTTCTCAGGCTCATCAAAAATCCCTGAGATCGTACCATAACAATGTCCCTAGACACCACCCCATAGAAAAGAGTTTGCCAACATTCCCCCATTGGGTCGCCTTTGTTCAGAGTACTCTGCAATGCATCTTCCTTGGATCCCATCAGTATCAAAAGTGTCTACCTCCTCCAAGTATTTCCCATCTACAGTGACATCCCCGGTATTTCAGCTATGATCCCATTCCCATGAGTCAGTTTCATTTGCTTCTTGGTCCGCCCTGCCGTCATACTCTGAAAAAAAGAAGTTTGAGTCTCCCTCCCACTACCCATGTTCAAATATTTCCCTCCCCCCCCTCCCCATTCAGTGATTCAGTCCACAGATTGCTTCACACCTTCCAGTTATCTCCCTCGCGCTCCTGGTCAAGGAAACATCATTGCCTTGGCTAGGGGCAGGTCTCCCTCTGTTGACGCCAACACACATATTCTAGAGGATAGACCCAGAGGTCCCTGTATCTTGGTTTCATTAACCTCATTGATGAGTTCCTTAGACCACTTGAGAGGAGTCCTTAGTGCCTCTCGAGATGGTTGTTTCTCACGTGCTCGACTTCAACTACATCATTGCACCATTGAGATTCATACGGTGTTTTATCCGTACAATATTTGGTCAAAGACCCCAGATGTCACCTGACTCTAGCACATTGGTGAGACCACTCGAGGGATCTAAATAGGTTATGTCCCTTGTGATTTCTGGGTTGCATTGGAGACAGTGTTTAGAAGCCTCATCAGTGCTTCGATATACCTTTATGATTGATGCAGCATACTTGTACCATAGAGACTCTGGATCTCAATCAGCGAGTCCACATAGCTATGTATCGTTCCATATCCAACAGACCGTCAGTCATGAAGATATAGAATTCCATGAGAATGCCATGGATCCAATGTAGCAGATCATCATTGTATTCAGCCTCATATGGAGGCAACCATTATTGTAACATCAGTTGTATATGATCGGCTCTTGTATTTTAGAGCATAGATCAAATTATTCTTTTGACATTGTCATGAGCATGGGGATGCCCACCTCGTCCATATACATGTCACACATTTTTGTATCTCACCGATTGATGGGAACCATATTAATACGAAAACCAAAATCCACCATGCCCCTGCCCCGGAAGCACCACCTCTACGCAGCAAATCCTATGATGTTCATCGTCTATACGTTGAGCTCCTACCCTCACACATCAGGGGGCAATCTGTTAACCCAAAAATCCCCCACTCAGCTCTCAATGGCCTACACCACCCAAGGACACCATCTCATGACCCTCATATCACTCCATTAGACCCCCACACCCTCAAAATAGCTAAAGGATGAAGAAAAGGGCTTAAAAACCCAAAAAGGAGCCCAAAATAGTCTCCTAGGAGCTAAAAACCCCCAAAAAGGGGCTAAAACCCTAAAAAGAGCTAAAGTTAGGGTGGAAGGGGCTAAAAGCTCGAAAAAGGGGCTAAAGCTCTGACCAAGGGCTTAAAACCCTAAAAACCCTTGAAAAGCTATAAAAGGAGGGTGGGGGGTCACTCTCAAATAACTTCTCCCTTGCATATTGTTATGCTACCCGTGGATGCCTTGAGACCTTTGCCTCTCAAGCCACCCACACTCCCTCTCCTCCATTTCCATTGAGCCATTGCTCCCCCATCCAAGAGAGGTGCTTCCACAAGCTAGGGAATGGTGGCCCATTTCCACCCAAGAGAAGGTATAACCATATTTCATGTTTTGTTTCTTAGTTTCTTAGTTTTCTTTGGTTGCTAACCCTTATTTCATTTGCAGGTTTTAGATCTAACATTGTTTTGCAGGTGTTTCAATCTATTGTAGCTTAGGATTTATTTGCAGGTCTTTGGAGGCGAAAACCTAACCCTTGTGTGTAGAGGGGTTCATCATTGCTTCTATCTCCTTTCTGTTCTTAGCTTAGCTTTCATTTCTGTCATTTACATTACGTTTTATTTTCTGCATTTACCCACCAGCAGGAGCCTACCCTTCTGTCCTATAGACATAAGGGAGCCATTCTTTCCCCTGTAGTAGGGAGAAATCCCTGCTACACATTCAGTAAGATCATCTCATACAGGGGCATAAAAAACTCTTCACATATAAGCTTGTAAAAACTTGCATACCTATGCACCCAAAGAATCTTATAAGAAGAATATAAAAGGGTCTCGGTGTGTGTCCAAGTGCATCCGAGCTTGGGGAATGGGTGTTTGCATAGAATGCAGTCAATTAGGTAGGAGGCCATGTGTGGTAGCTACACAGGAGGACAAGCTACTCGATATGATATTTGTCCAGTTGAAAATTGTGCCTTCAAAGGCCACATAATAAATTAGCGGGATCCAACTTAAATCCTATTCAGCATCAAGGCTATGATCCTAAAAGGGGGTCGTAAGCTTGCAGAATTGTATTCGCCAGTTTCCTTTTGGTGCAGTTGTCTTCCTGTTATCATCATCTTCTTGGCACACTCCAAAATATCCAAATATATATTTTTTTACCCACTCATCGGTCCTTATAACCTGTGGAGGGGGAAACTTGTAGGCCAAGGTTATGTAGGTTGGAGTGAAAGAAGCAAAAGATTCCCCCTCTATATTATAAATAATCATTATGGAAGGGTTTTTCTAGGGAAAAATATAGCCGATAACCTCCACACATCAGGGATGTTTTGGTGTCTAATCATCTGATATATATCCCCCCATTTGAACTCTTGGTAAGCTCCTGTAATGGCCTTAGTATCCTCAAATTTGATCTCAGTCCTGGAGATGATCTCCACATCTGAATCGACCTCACTGGCCTTATCTTTCTTCTTTCCACTCTTTTTAGGCATGGTGTGAGTTTATCATTTCCAAACTTTCCTTCAGGAGGCAATCCTTCTTGGTGAGAGTAGAAACTGTGACATGAGCATGGTGAGAGATGTCATAGTAATACTGTGGTTATCTCAAATAACTTAAACAACATGCATTTTGTATAAAAAATGAAATAACCCGAAATTAGAGGAAAAGATGCTAAGTATATGAATCACTGTTCTTTTTAAAAATAAGAGTGTGATCAGTGTCCAATGTTATAATCGAGAACATAACTATATTTACCATTCTATTGCTGGCGTTTCATAAAAAGTTTTATGAGGTGGAGAGAGGTAACTTTTTAGAAGTTGCTTAGTCATTTTATTCTTGTGGCAAGGGTGTGTGCTTACAAAGTTTAAATGAAAACTCATCAGTCCATGTGTATATGCCATTGTGTCAATTATACCTTGTTGTTATCATATGTCCTCTTTCATGTTCCTAAACAATTATAATTGGTCAAAACACACTGAAAGATGAACATTTTACCGTTTGTTCTTTCATGTATAAATGTTAATTGATTTTACCCAAGTCTAAGGAGTTCACATGTTTTAATTCCAATGTTTTGTTTATTTAGCTCAAAATCGTTTGGGTACCGAGGTTTCTATCCATTACTTCCCTCAAAGGAAAAATAATAACTTAGTGAAACATGGCAATAGCTTAAACCTAAAATTCAAGGAATCTTTGAGGTAGTGTAAATATTTGGTTTACGCCGAAGAACCTGGAAATACTTCTACATAATGGCGTTGGCCCTAGGAAGGGTCATAGGAAATGCACCCTCACGTATACACAGGTTGAGGAGAAAATATCCCAAGGCTCTGGAGTGTAGCAAGGTTTAGGGTATAAGTCCGCCATGAGTTTCTTCTTTACCACATACTCATCCCCTGACCTGCATG
Organism: Pseudotsuga menziesii; assembly: GCA_001517045.1. Classification (NCBI taxonomy): domain Eukaryota; kingdom Viridiplantae; phylum Streptophyta; class Pinopsida; order Pinales; family Pinaceae; genus Pseudotsuga; species Pseudotsuga menziesii. The sequence continues at coordinate 241,862 of LPNX010212312.1, read as the reverse complement.
ACTTGAGACTCGCACAGGCCACGAAGCATCTAGTTTGTTGTGACCTCAGTGCCGAGTCTGCAGGGTTTAAAATAATCACAACATCTACTGGGATAAGAACCAAAACTGCGTAGAAACAACCAAGAAAAAACTTCATGAAGGATGGACTAGCAGGCTGGAAGGTCGGTGAAAAAACTCTATGCCCTCTCAGGATTGCATTCTAGGGCACAAAAGAGGCCGTGAGTCCAAGGAGCTCTTCAAAACATTCTTTAGGTGACTCTAGCCGTATGCTCACTGTAACGAAAAAATACCCTAAGGGCCGTGGATATCAGGAAAACCGTTGCAAAAAAGAGAGGGGAAAATCTAACCGTGGTAAAAATTCCCTAAAACCAAAAACCTCTACCACATATATATAGCTTTTAAAACTCTAAAAGAAGAAAAATACAAAAGCACAGTTTCATGCACCTACCTGTGAAGAAGTGAACACAGTGTTGGGCTAAGTACAAGCTCCAAATTTCCTTCGGCGATTGGATGCTCTTCAAAACGATGTTTACAGTAAAAATACAATAACAACACACAACAAACACACAAACACACATAAACACATATATAAATTGATAAAATAATCATTAATACAATTGTTGAATAGCATTTAATGTGGTAGGGTCAAAACGTCATTTGGATCTTGAACTTGAAAAGTTGTCACGTGATGCCGATACATGTCGACAAATTTTCCCAGGACCTCCGATACCATCAGTGATGAAATGCGAGTTTTTTCACGATAGTGTCAGAGAAAAAAAACGAGTTCCTCCGACCGTATCGGAAAAACTTAATAAAATATTATGATGTATTTAACGTGTTGGAAAAAATTAATGAAAAATCTCCAAACACTTGGCCACAACTCACCTTTAGTAACATCAGACACCATCGAGAATAATTCATGAGTTTCTCTGACCATTTTGACAAATGTTGGTGAGTTTATCTGATATATCAGCAACACTTGCCGATTTATTTCGATACATCGAAAACACTTGCTGAGTTCTATCGAAATGAAACATCGCAAAAAATCCTTTGGATCTCGTTGACTGGGTCAACAAAACTGGTCGAGTTCTTCTGATAGGTCAGCATAACTGACCCAGTTCTTCCTATACGTTGACAAAACTAGTCGAGTTCTTCTGATACATCGCAAGAAAAACCTGAGTTTTAACTTAGCCAAAAAAACTTCCTTGCTCAACTTCTGGGAAAAACTAAGTGTTACGATGAAATCTCTAGGAAAGAAAAACTTGTCTAAGTAATCTTAAAATAAAAACATAAGGAGGGGCCCTCAAATGTAAAAAAATTGGTAAGCATTTGCAGTAGCAACAATTGGCGACTGGTTGGCGAACACAGCTCTCTAAGAAAACTATGTTTGAAAAACAAGACTGCTATATGGTACTTGATTACGGATATACAACAATTTCTTCAATGCGTTCTTCAAGATTTATTTAAGAAACTAGACTTATCCAGGGATGTAAATTTTTGTGCATCACATTGATTGTAGTCTTTTGGGAGTAGGGTAACCACAATTAGAAGTCTTAATAACTCGCTTGGGGCCAAAATATGAGATTCATTTTACCTCTGTATTTTAATCGCCACTGGATATGACTCCACAAGATTGTAAGCAAGGTTAGACATATATATTCATTTGTTCCTCATTCCCATGCTTGTTAGCATTCTTTTGATGCTTTCTGTTTTAATGAAATTTGTCCTTTGAGTCTTCCTTGACTGCTTCTTCTACCTTGAGAAATTATCATGGGTTCTTCCATCCATAATGTCCTTTTGTGTGAGCAATAAACTTCTTTCAAGCTCACCGACGGAGAAGAACCTTTCTAAGCAATCTTTTTTGATCTACTGGTTTTTTCTTTCAATATATATTCTTATATGTAGACTGTTTGTCTTGGAATTTTGACTCCTTACTATAATCCTTTTGGATTTCAATTTGTAGTATGGTATTATTTTGAATGCCATACATTTTTCAGTCCTGCTTCCTTTCCGTGGGTTTATCATGGCCAACTTCCTAGGATAGATATTAGTGTGAGGATGGGTGGAGCCCCAAGATAGTACTCTAGACCTCATGAGCCTTAGTTATTTTACAAGGTTTAAATGAATACAATGTGGACTTGAGATTAGCTTCCCTTTCTACAATCTATCAATAATTAAAGAATCTCAACTTTGATCAAATTTTACCATACACATTTTCCCATAAGCAACTCTTGACTTTCAAAGAATTTTGCGATTATTCAGATTCCTATGTCTCCAAGCGTCAAATATTGAGTTGGTTTAATCTAAGAAAAAATCAAGCAAATCAAAGTAAATCATAAAATAAGAAAACTAAATGAAAAACAAGAACATAAAATAAAGTTTTTATTTATGTACAGAAGGATTCCCTTAAAAAACTAGGTGAAGTACTGTTTGAGAACAAGGCCATTCATAGGAAGGTTCTCTTCTTGCCCTTGTAAATATTGCAACTTATAAGTTGAGGGGCCAAGCTTCTCAACAATTAGATAGGGTCCAACCCATAGATGTTGAAATTTGGTATGTTTTCCCTTCTCGTCATGCGGTTGATCCCACTTTAAAACCAAGTCTCCTATTTCAAAGTTCCCCCTCCTGGATTTTCACTTATCAAACAATCTCTTGACAATGTCCTAATGTTGTTTAAATATCTCTTTAAACTTTTGTCTGGATTCTTCAAGTTTCAACAGAGTGTTAATACGTTCTTTTAAGATTTCTCTATCGGATCCCCATGAGGATTGAGCTAATTATGAGGATGGAAGCAGAATGTTCGAGGGTAAAATAACTTATTCCCCATAAACCAGAGTATAAGAAGACACTCCTAAGGAATTTTTTGGGGTGACCCTATATGCCCAAGGTGTATTGGGAAGTGTTGTGTGCCAATTTATTTGATTTTCAATAACAATTTTCTTTAAAATTCAGATGATATTTTTGTTTGTTGATTATGTTGACCCATTTCCCCGAGGATAATAATTTGCTAAATAATGTAACTTTATTCCCTTTTCGCAAGCAAATTCAATTATCTTAATAGACGAGAAATAAGATGCATTATCAAAAAAAAGGGAAATTGGAACCCAATCCTGGTCATAATGTTCTCTTGAAAAAAGTTGATGAATGCATCTTCGTTCACTTTCCGTAGTGGAATTGCTTCAACCCATATCGTGAAATAATCCATAGTTGTGAGGATATATTGATGCCATAGTGAAGAGTTCGGATTGATTTCCCCAATGATGTATATACCCCATTGTTTGAATGGTTCTGAAATAATAACGGGCTACAATGGATTAGCTGCTTTTGACAATATACCACCGCTCCTTTGGAACACATCGCATTTTCTCTCATAAGCATGAGCATATTTGAACAACGTTGGCCAATAGTAGCCATCTTTGAGAATATTATGGGTGGTAGTATCTCCATAGAAATGTCATCCCACAGGGCCGTCATGTAATTCCTTAACTACTTTGGATGCATCTTCTTACTCAAGACATCTTAGAAACACTCCATCGCAATTTTTTATGAAAATAACTCCATTGATTATTTGGTAGGAGGATGACTTCAACCGAAGTGCCCTTCGCTGCTTGGAATTCCAATGCTCTGGTAAATTTCCTTGTTGGAGGTAATGCACTAAATATCTGTATCAAGATTCAAGACTAGTGAAGATGGGATATACATCAATAAATTTTAACTCAGCTTCATTCTCCCAATCACAATCTTCATTAGTATGACCTTCCGCAAGCAACTTGCATAGTCCTTGACCTTTAATAATAGTGGTTGGCTTGAATTCTAAATCATACTCCTATAGAGCTGTCACCCAGTTTCCTCTTCACTCACCTAATTCTTTCTGTATGAAGAGGGACCTGACAACTTTTTTCTGGATTCTTCAAGTTTCAACAGAGTGTTAATACGTTCTTTTAATATTTCTCTATAGGATCCCCATGAGGATTGAGCTAATTATGAGGATGGAAGCAGAATGTTCGAGGGTAAAATAACTTATTCCCCATAAACCAGAGTATAAGAAGACACTCCTAAGGAATTTTTTGGGGTGACCCTATATGCCCAAGGTGTATTGGGAAGTGTTGTGTGCCAATTTATTTGATTTTCAATAACAATTTTCTTTAAAATTCAGATGATATTTTTGTTTGTTGATTATGTTGACCCATTTCCCCGAGGATAATAATTTGCTAAATAATGTAACTTTATTCCCTTTTCACAAGCAAATTCAGTTATCTTAATAGACGAGAAATAAGATGCATTATCAAAAAAAAGGGAAATTGGAACCCAATCCTGGTCATAATGTTCTCTTGAAAAAAGTTGATGAATGCATCTTCGTTCACTTTCCGTAGTGGAATTGCTTCAACTCATATCGTGAAATAATCCATAGTTGTGAGGATATATTGATGCCATAGTGAAGAGTTCGTATTGATTTCCCCAATGATGTATATACCCCATTGTTTGAATGGTTCTGAAATAATAACGGGCTACAATGGATTAGCTTCTTTTGACAATATACCACCGCTCCTTTGGAACACATCGCATTTTCTCTCATAAGCATGAGCATATTTGGACAACGTTGGCCAATAGTAGCCATCTTTGAGAATATTATGGGTGGTAGTACCTCCATAGAAATGTCATCCCACAGGGCCGTCATGTAATTCCTTAACTACTTTGGATGCATCTTCTTACTCAAGACATCTCAGAAACACTCCATCGCAATTTTTTATGAAAATAACTCCATTGATTATTTGGTAGGAGGATGACTTCAACCGAAGTGCCCTTTGCTACTTGGAATTCCAATGCTCTGGTAAATTTCCTTGCTGGAGGTAATGCACTAAATATCTGTATCAAGATTCAAGACTAGTGAAGATGGGATATACATCAATAAAGTTTAACTCAGCTTCATTCTCCCAATCACAATCTTCATTAGTATGACCTTCCGCAAGCAACTTGCATAGTCCTTGACCTTTAATAATAGTGGTTGGCTTGAATTCTAAATCATACTCCTATAGAGCTGTCACCCAGTTTCCTCTTCACTCACCTAATTCTTTCTGTATGAAGAGGGACCTGACAAATAAGTCCTGACTTGTTTTACTGCTATGAAAACTGTGTACACTTGCTTGTCTACAGCAGGGTAATTCAATTCATCCTGTTGTAATCGGGTGCTCATAAATGATATTGGGTATTCATGTCCCAATTCTCCTTTCTGAGTGAGCACCGCTACAAGAGAGTTGTCTGAAGAAAAAGTGTATATAATGAAATATTTTTTGAAGTATAGACTCCTTAATGAAGGTGCATGAGCTATTTATTTTTTTATTTATTTAAAGGCATCCTTATCGATATTAGTCCACTTGAACTGTACACTTTGCTTCACCATTTTCTGCAAAGGTTTTACGATTTGTGCAAAGTCTGGTACAAACATTCGAAATTTTTTTATTGTACCTATAAATGATTGCATAGATTTTTTATTATGGGGCAAGGGAATCTAAGATATAATTTCAACTCTCTCTGGGTCTATGGAGATTCCCTTCTTTGAAATGATATGACGCAACGATTTTCCTTCTAGAACTGCAAAGATGCTTTTCTTTGGACTTAAAGATATGCCATATTTTCTACAGCGATTGAAAATATGTTTTAAGTGAAAAGCGTGATCTTCTCTTTTCTTAGAGAAAACGGTCACATCATCTAAGTACACCACTACATAGTGGCTGATTAGTCCTTGAAATGTGATGTCCATTTCCCTCTAAAATGTACCTGCAACATTTATGAGGCCAAATGGAATTCTCCTATAAGAAAACGTTCCCACTTCATGCAGAATGTAGTCTTTAGTCTATATTGTTTGGCCACCAATACTTGATTATAGCCTGAAAATCCATCTAAAAGGGAGAACAATTCTAAGCCTGATACCATGTGAAGAATTTTTTCCATCGACGGAACTGGATAATTATCTTTATCTGATGCTTTGTTCAAGTTTCAGAAGTCAACACACAACCTTATTTCTCCTGAATTCTTTCTTACTGAACCAAATTAGCCACCCATTTGGAATTCCAAACTCTGAAGATGCCTGAGACTTCTTTCTTCCTGAGTTGTTGCTGAAATGGTTTTATGCCTGTTATAATAGGAATAATGTGCTGAATGATACATGTATCATATGTTTTTAGGTCTTCGTACATCCAGGTGAATATATATTTATATTGATGAAAAAAATTAATAAATTTACTCCTTTCTCCAGGCGAGCAACAATTTCCCAAGTTTACATACTTGGGCTCAGCTTCTGTCCCTAAATTTATCAGCTCATATTGCATAGATGAACTGTTGATTTTGACGTTGGCTAGTTTTCTAAATTTTTTATGCAGATCGAACATTCCTTCAAGTGTCCTAACTCCTTTGGGCATGCAATTTCCTTTGTTTACGTCTCCATTTTGTAAATCTGCCTGATGTTCTTAACCATCAATTACAAATTCTTTGAAAACTTCATCATTGGTCAGAAAATTGACAATCTGTTCATCGTCATCAAACACCCTCAGGTTTGTGATATTATCAGCTACTGATGGCCTGAAAATAAGTTCAATTATTCATTTGTTTCTTCCAACTCATTGGTTTGGTATTCTTCTACCTCAGGCTTCGTCAATTGGGCATCTAATAGTTGATTCATAACCAAAGTAATTGAGTTTATCCACTGCGGGATTTTTTTTCCAAAATGATTCTCCTAATGGAAAGTGTTAACGCTCTATCAAAGTTTTGATTATAAGAGATGTTAACCCAAAAATTCCCCACACAGCTCTCAATGGCCTACACCACCCAAGGACACCATCCCAAAACACTCATTTCACTCCATAAGACCTTCCATGACCTTCCATTTGACCCCCACACCTCCAAAATATCCCAAGGATGAAGAAAAGGGCTAAAAACCCTAAAAAAGAGCCCAAAATAGATCCCCGGGAGCTAAAGCCCTAAAAAAGGGGCTAAAACCCTAAAATGGGCTAAAGTTAGGGCGGAAGGGGCTAAAGGCACAAAAAAGGGGCTAAAGCCTTGACCAAGGGCTTAAAACCCTAAAACCCCTTGGAAAAACTATATAAGGAGGGTCGGGGGTCACTCTCAAAACACTCCTCACTTGCCTATTGTTATGCTGCCCGTGGATGCTTTGAGACCTCTTGCTCTCAAACCACCCACTCTCCCTCTCCTCCATCTCCATCTCATCAAGCCATTGCTTCCCAACCAAGAGAGAGGTGCTCCCATGAGCTAGGGCATGGTGGACCATTTCCATCTAAGTGAGGTATAATCTCATTTATGTTTATGTTTATTTGCTTATTTTGTTTTCTAACTCATATTTTCATTTGCAGGTTTTTCAATAACAATTGTTTGCAGGTTTTCCCCATGGTAGCTTAGGTTTATTTTGCAGGTTTTGGAGGTGGAACCCTAACCTACTTTGTGCAGAGGGGTTCAACAGTTCTTCATCTCCTCTTCTTTTCTATCATTTGCTCTTAGATGTAGTTTACAATAGTTGCCATTTACTTGTTATTGCTTAGATTAGTTTAGTTTCAATTCGCAGCTCTATTTACATCATTTTTACTTCCGTTTTTTACGGTTTTCTAAGGGTAGGAACCTACCCTTGTGCCCTATAGGCACAAGGGAGCCATTATTACCCCTGTAGTGAGGAGAAATTCTCACTACAGCTTTGGCGACTCTGCTGGGTCGATCCCATAGGATCCCTGGCCCAAAAATTTCAAGTTTTCAAGTTTTTTCAATTTTACCTTAGTTTTCAGAAATATTATGTTAGATTTGTATTAAATTTGATTTATTTCCTATTTTAGTCAATCTTGAAGCCTCTGCTAGGCCAAGCCAAGTCAGACTGACCCCAGTACCAGTTACTGTTGGCCAGATCTGACCCTGCCTGACCAAAACACCCCTTTCTGGAGTAGTTCGCTCTTATCGGGGGAAAAGGTGAGACAAGGTGCACTTAATCCCTATATAGGCACACCTAGGGCACACTTAATCCTCAAATAGGCACGGATTTAGCCTAGGATCTCAAGTTGCGGCTGTTTTGGCATTTTGTGCGTCCCCCTCGCGGGATTTGGTCAGAAATGTGCGACCTATCACACATAAGTTGTTTTTAAGTTTAATTAATAGTAATTTGTAGTTTCATAGAACTATCAGTGTGGCTCAACTGCCTCTGTCCACCATTGCAAGTCTTTTTCAATTCCAGTTTTTATTTTCTGCAAATCAATCCATGAACAATGTGTATATGCTAAATCAATCATTAAGGATTAATAAAATGAACTAGTCTAAATAAAAGTAATTTAAAAATAACCATCTTTCTTCCCCCTTCCTCCTCTACCCAGTCATCACCCTCCAGGGTATTCTAGGATACGACGAAGGGTAAGCTCATATAGATCTAGGCACTCCATGGTATTTTTCCCAAACCACTAAAACTGGGTGACCTGGAAGGTAGAGGGGGTAGAGAAGGACGACTTCTCATGGTGCTAAGCGTCCTCCCTGTTGACCAACCTAGCACCTAGAACGTGACCTGAGGATATACGGATGGGCTTAGTTCCATTGTGTTGAGAGCCCAGCACCTTCTCTTGGTTGAAGAAGAATACCACTGAGAGGTAGACATTTAGTTAGGCCAACAATTCAGGGTTAATCACCATATTTGGTTACAAATTTCTATTTATGTTTGCATACAAAGACATGATGTGAACTCTACCATGAATTCATAAACCATATTGCAAACCAAACACTAGAACAAACAAGCAAACCAACACATCATACCAAATAATTAACCCAACTCAGTTCATGACGCTGAGTAAGCCTTAAAATTTACCAAATTTACACTAAGTTCAATCAATTCTGCAGTCTTTGAGGACATAAGTCCCTAACTACTTCAACTGTGGGAAGTACTTGGGATTTTCCCAGAAACTCATTGTGAGGAGTACCATAGGAACCCCAAAGTAGCTGGCCATTGAGAGGAATTGCCAAGTGAAACGGGCAATGACCCCTTCCGATTGAGTAGAGTCACCCATGAGAAACAAGCCAAGCGCTGTCTTCTGGCAGTGTTGGTGGCCGAGAGACCACCTTCATCCAGTAGGAAGCCATTGAAACTGGGGTCCAAATTTCATACCCACTAGTTTCATACACCAAAGCAAACACAATTGATCCTCCATGATCTTCCTCATGCCTAAGAGGTGAACCACCACCATTTGGAACACTCAGTCGGCACTGTCGTAGCCATTCTTAGTGATCTCCCACACCATCAAAGGGCCACACAGCCTCTGATTCTGATTCATACCCATATCAGTCTGAACCAGACCTTCACACCGCACCATCTAGCCCCATGGCTACTGCAAACTTGGATCCATTTTTCGGCCTAACCTTAGCAAGTGGACCCATGTCCACATCACAACCTGTCACCCACAACGTGGCAAGCGATCCAAGAACAGTCATGCAGACTGTCATTAGCCAATTGCCACCACCAATAGTAACTAGCCAAGCTGGCCCAGTGGTAACACATGGGGGCAGTGGCCCCTCAACATACATTGTCCCCCCTACCACACAGGGGGGCATTGCACCGAACACCCACATTTCCCCTATCGCCATGCATGGGGGCAATGCCCCTGCTACCCACACCATCCCACCCACAACACTTGGGGGCATTGGCCCATCCACCATGGTGCCACCACAAGCACCCCCAACTATGTAGATGCACTATGCACCTACAAACCCCACCCCCATTGCAGCCCCATCCCACATCAACTTGGGGTCAAATATGCCCTTCATGGCTCGTCTAAACTTGCCTGACTTGGATAGATTAACAAATGATCCCATCCACCACCAAGCTTTCTGGCCACCTATGCCAATGAAGCTGCCATCAGACATCCCAAAGTTTGAGGGCAAAGCCAGGGAATGTCCCCAAAATCATATAATGACATTCCATCTATGGTGCTCATCCAATAGCATTGTAGAAGACTCCATCAGGCTGAGGCTGTTCCAATGCACCCTCACAGGTGCAGCGACCAAATGGTACATTGAGCTGCCACAAGCCAAGTACCCCGACTTCAACTCCCTAGCCTTCATGTTCCTACATTATTTCCAACTCCCTGTCAGATATGATGAGGGGGTGGAGATCCTACTATCCTGTCACCAAAACACCACCACTCACATCATGTTAGAATAATCAACCCATAGTTTACCCACTTAGACATTAATTCATTTATTTTTGTCTTATTTGCCTAGTTCATGTGTCCCACCTTGTGCAAGTTGCTAATTGCCTATCCATAGAGGTCAAACTTGCCATCTTTGACTCATGTAGCGCTTGAGAAAGCCTTAGGAATCAAATCTGCTTTATTCCTAGCCTCCTAGGCACCCTTCTGCTTTTTCTGGTTTATTGCCTGCTTTTTCAGTGTTTTAAGGCACATAGGAAAGCACGACTAGGTGAGGTGAACTAGTTTTTTGTCCTCTTCATCCTCCACTCTTTTCTCCATGAAAAAGCATGTATGAGCTGCCATTCCACTACTCTTTAGCTTTCCCATGCGCCCTTGCCAATTTGTGAGCTCCATGACAGATTTGGGATCAGCTTTTTACACCTTTGGGGGATTTGCCTATTTTGAGTAAGCCTGCTTTATGCTAGTTTTGGATGCCTCCTTATAAATTCGACCTCTTGATGTATTCTATATATTCAGAAACCTATGTTATTACAGGGTTGGCTATTGTACACTCAGTTAATATAATTTTGTGTTACAGCTCCATATTCAGTCTCCATTGTTAGCAATTTTGCATGATCAATTGATAATTGTTGTGGGTAAAATTAATCTATTGCTGGCCTGAATTTATACATGGTATTAGAGCCATTATAGGTTGTTACTCTCCTTCAAAAATTGTTTTTCAGGTTCGACATCAAGACTGGGAGCCTTCTACTGACAGCCGGGACATATTTTCTAAAGCTATGGATTCACAGAAAACTATCTTGACTCCCTTCAACTATTTTGAATGAAAAATAGAGATGGAGATCTTGTTGAGAGAGAAAGGCCTCTATAGGGTGACTATGGAAACAGAAGCAAAGCCCAATGCAGCTGCATAGAAGATAAAATGGCACAATCAGAGAGATGAGGCCTATGGCCTCCTATGTCTCAGTATTTCCCGAGACCTCCTTTTCCATCTCGATGGATTAACTTCACCGGATCAAGTATGGGAGAAGCTTTCTGATCTTTTTGGAAATACAGATGAGATGAGGGGACATCAGATCGAAAATGAGCTGATTTCTCTGAGTCCCAGTAGCTTTGAATCCCTGTAGCTATATTTCTCCAAGTTCAAAGCACTAGTTTTGCAGCTGAAGCAGTGTGGTATCGAAAAGAAAGATGATCAGATCGTATTGGCCATCCTCTCGAAGCTAGGACCTAACTACTCAGTATTTTTTTTGACCTTCTATGCCACAAAACTCACAACTCAAACCTGGAAGATGCCTAGACTTGCATATTTCATGGAATCTCTCACACAAGAACAAGACAAGCTGGTGATGATGGGCACCATCAAACCATCCAAAGATCAAGATTTGATTGCTGGAGATTCGAGGGTGGATTCAAAAAGCAAAAATAAAGCTAAAAAGCCACCTGAGCAAAGGAGAGACAAGAAGCAGTCTCCAGAGGATCAACAAGGTCCCAATAAAAATACCCAGAAGAAGAAAAACAAAGGTGAAATGAACAAGTGCTCATACTGTTCGAAGGGTAATCACACTGAAAGATCTTGTATGAAAAAGCAGATTGATATGCTGACCAATCTCCTGGAGAAGAATGGAATCTCCCTTCCAGAAAGCTCAAAGAAGAGAGAAGGAGGATCAAGTTCAGATGACAGAGAGAGAGTTCATGCTCTAGTTGCTGGCACATCAAGCTCACCCAATTTTATCATAGATTCTGGAGCTTCAAGACACATGGTTTTGACCAAGGAGGCCTTCTCCTCACTGGATATGTCGAAAGGACCATCTATTGTACTAGGAGATGACTCTCTCACTGAAAGTAAAGGAAAAGAAAGGATTGATCTTGATCATGGTCAGTTCAACAATGTGCTGTATGTTCCTGGTCTCGCCTCCAACCTTCTGTCAGTGTACCAGATGACCCACACTAGGTCTCCTAAGAAAGTCATATTCTCCCCTGATGAAGTTGAGATCACAGAAATCTCAAGTGGTAGAGTCATTGCAAAAAGGAGTAGCGAATCATGCTCAAAAGGGATACATGTTTTCACACTTCCTACCTTACTCAAACCCCTCTGCTCTTCTTATCCATGCTAATGAAGCTAGCAAGCTATGGCATGAAATATTTGGCCATCTAAATTACAAGTATCTGTCTGATCTTAGTGAGAAAGAAATGGTCATAGGGCTGCCCAG
>LPNX010212312.1:209188-227369 GCA_001517045.1 Pseudotsuga menziesii | reverse complement strand
CCTTGTGCAAGTTGCTAATTGCCTATCCATAGAGGTCAAACTTGCCATATTTGACTCATGTAGCGCTTGGGAAAGCCTTAGGAATCAAATCTACTTTATTCCTGTCCTCCTAGGTGCCCTTCTGCTTTTTCAGTGTTTTAAGGCACATATGAAAGCAAGACTAGGTGAGGTGAACTAGTTTTTTGTCCTCTTCATCCTCCACTCTTTTCTCCATGAAAAAGAATGTATGAGCTGCCATTCCACTACTCTTTAGCTTGCCCATGTGCCCTTGCCAATTCATGAGCTCCATGACAGATTTGGGATCAGCTTTTTACACCTATGGGGGATTTGCCTATTTTGAGTAAGCCTGCTTTATGCTAGTTTTGGATGCCTCCTTATGCATTCGACCTCTTGATGTATTCTATATATTCAGCAACCTATGTTATTACAGGGTTGGCTATTGTACACTCAGTTAATATAATTTTGTGTTACAGCTCCATATTCAGTCTCCATTGTTAGCAATTTTGCATGATCAATTGATAATTGTTGTGGGTAAAATTAATCTATTGCTGGCCTGAATTTCTACACATCACTGATCACATCCATGAGTGGAAGTGGTGCCACAGCTTATGCAAGATCCAACTTGACAACATGATCTTCTTGGATTGGTTCCTTAAGACTTTGCTCCCACCCATCACAAAGGACATCGCATCCGAACGTCCCCAATCTGAAGAAGAGGCCATATTGAAGTCCCAACAATTTGACCTCATATATTCCCATTAGGGATACTTGTATAATTTTATATTGGGGGCATCCCATGCAATGGATGGCATCATAGGGTCAGTCTCCCAACAACCACAACCTCGACCGACGCCACCTATCGTGGCACCGTAACCAGGAAACACTACTAATGTTGCTTACCAAAAACAAGCTCTAGACTATGCTAGAATGATGTCTCAGTCCAGAGCAACAACCTCTTATGCACAACCTGCACCACCGCAACAGGCTTAGGCCAGGGCTTGGCCTACACAACAGTATGTGGGGAAAATGCCCGCATTAATGGCACCACCACCCACACAAATATACTATGCACCACCAGTGCAACAAGTTCAAGCCCCCACCCCTGCTCCATCTGCTCCACCCACACCATTGGGGAAAGTGTTCGCACAACAAAACCGTCCCAACTAGCCTGCCCCCAACAATCAACAAGGTCAAGCTAGAAACAACCGGCCCCGCAACTAGGGCAATAACCAACCACAGGGAGGTGGTCAGCAACTAAACACTCCCAATAATGCCACGGCCAACCGACCAGCCCAAAACCCCCCATGACAGAATGCACCAAGACTCAATGCACCGTTGCGCACAAACAAACCTTGTACACTCTATGATGTCTATAGGAATTACACGTTTGAGTGTCCCCTCATGGCTTGTGCTAAGTAGGCCATTCAGAATGAGGCCCAACAGGCCGCCAATGCCCCCACCCAAGCCCAACCCAACCAGGAACCACAAGGACCTCCTCCCATGGTGCTTCAAGACCCACTACCCATCCAAGGATTGGTAGAAACCGCTCCCCCTCCCCAGGCCAATCCCAACTCTCCAGGGGCACCGACCACGACCGAAACAGGTGTTCACCACTTGATGACCATAACCACTGAAGAGGTCAACTTACAAACTAGATGAAATTAGTACGGTACCACCACCGAACCTATTGACTCATCAACAACATCCACGTCTAAGACAACCAACCTACCTCTCCAGTTACCCCTATTTTCGTGCCCCCCCATATGCAGAATTGCCAATAATGCCACAGCTAGAGCTGTAGTCAGCTATAGCATTGTGGACGATTTGGTCCAAACACCAACCGCCATGTCTGCTCTTGAGGTACTTAAAACATGCCCAATGCAACAAAAAGACTTACTAGCTGCTCTAGGGGTAGTATACCCCTCTGATTCCAAGCTAATCACATTTGACACAGAGAACGAAGAGCCGCGCATGGCCTCCACTATCGCCTTCCAAATCCCAGTATCCATCAAGAACTTTGTTGTGCACTGATGCATAGTGGATGAGGAGGCATCCACGTGCGTCATGTCTACCTTGGTTTGGCAGAAGCTTGGATGACTGATTCTGCAACTATCCTCCATGACTCTACAGGATTATGATGGACACCCCACTAAAGCCCAAGGAATCCTCCCCTATGTCCCCATCACGTTAGCTGGGAAGACAGTCATGATCGACATCGAAGTCGTCAACACTCAACTGGATTACAACCCCCTCCCGAGGAGGAGTTACATGTATGCCATGCGAGCCGTCGCATCAACTGTCTTCCACCTCATGATGTTCCCCCATGAAGGGAATACTATGACAGTTGACCAGCTCACCTACCATGATCCGCAAGGGTTAACAACGCCTGCCAATGTTATCCCTACCATCACCACCACCGAGCCACAAGGGGCGATCACACATGCTAATGTCATCCCTACAACCAACGCTGTGGTTGAAAACACACCAGCTTCCCCACCATTGAATGTGGGTCCTGGGTTGTTTACCGATCCCACCATGACGGTTCCTTTCCCGTTGGTTTCACCACCACTGACACATAATCAAACTGTGGACTTGTGCATGGTCTCATCAAGCACCGCTGCACCCAGACAACAACCACAGCCGTAGCCCCAACCACAATCATAGCATCATCTGCAGCCGCAACGCCAACAGTAGCCGCAACATCACCCACAACAACAGCATTACGTGCAATCGTAACCACAACCTCACCCCCACATGCAACCAGCTGGGAGTTATGTGGGCTCATCTCTGGTCCATACAATTCCCTTCCTCTTCCCCCCACCTAGTGTCATGAGCAAACCAGTCATGGCCACCTTAAGCCTACCCAACCTTACATTGGGGATCTTGGTGTGGTATTTAGATCCACCAACTCAACCAGCAATGCCCCAGGTTATGTTAACTCTGTTGCAACCTATTGCGGTTGAGTCTCAACCCCCACTCAGTTCGCATAAGCCAACTGCCACACCCGCACTTGCACCACCCCAACCCAAAAGGTCCAGGGGAAAGAACACGAAAGCCACTGCATAACCACAACCAGTCCCACCTTGTGCCATCTGTGAACAACAGGGCCATCCAACTCAGAATTTCCCTGAAATCCTAGTGATCCGTGTGCATCTGGATGCCATGGATACAAATGAAAACATCCCCGTGGTTAAACTACCAACCACACCACTAGTCAAGAACAAGGCATTGAGGACAAACCATGCTTACGCCCTTTGTGGCTTATATGGACATTACTCCCACCGTTGCCAAGACCTGCCTGAATTTCGAATGGCTCTCACTGACCTCTGTCACCATTCCCTTGAATCTGAGATCACCTTGATCGAAGAAGTTCACCCCCCACCACCTTCTTCAGACACCATGTCCATTTACATGATGTCCAGTTCAACTAACCTGCTTGTCTCCACCATCACTGACGGTCCATCAGACCTATCTCTTCCATTTTTTTTGTAGCCATAGCCACAACCTCAGTCACCAGGGAAACAATGGGGTTCATTCCGGATCAATATGATCCTTTTCCTTTTTCTTTTTCTTTTCCTTTTCCCATGATCCAGGATCGTGAGTAAGTCTTCCTTAGCGACCCGCAATCTACATGATTTCACACTGGGAGATCCTGTGTGGTACCTTGAACCACATACCCTACCTCTAAGGCCCCAGGATGTGTTGACTCATGTCCATCCAATTGAGATGATGTGGCACCTACCTCTAGGTCCATCAAAGGCTCCTCCCGTCTCCAGGCCTGCCCCTCTTCCTCCAACAGAGACTAGGGGCAAGGCCACCAAAACCACAACCAATACCATTTACATGGTCTCTAGCACCAGTTTCCCTTTTGTCTTGTCGGTCGTGGAAGATGCACCTGATCTATCCTGGCACCACTTACGCAATGATGGAGGGATCTGTAAGACCACCTCCGGTTTTACCCCATTCCCTTTAAACCATAGTGTGGAATCGGTTCTTTCCATAATAGACCAGATTCCATCACCCCACCTTGCCAATGACCTTCATCTTAGAAAGGTGGCATATCTCTTCATTGACTCTGATGGAAAACTCTGGGAGAACCCCCACAACGAGCTCTACCTCAAGAGATTTTATGCTTAACTTCACCAATGAGTTGCTTCATTTTATTTTCTTGTTTTTCAATGTTTTTTAGCACAATTTTGGGCAGCACCATTAGCTGCTATATCTAAAGTTACCCGGAACCGGTTTGAGACACCTCTCACACCTTCGGGCTCAAATTTACATTTCCTTATGAGACCATCGTCTCATGTTTAGCAAATCAATTTCGGGACCATTTCCCACCAGTCACCTCGATTTACGAGCCATGACATGACGATGTGAGTGTCTACGGACCGGTACTTATATCACACTTCCCGACCACAACTCATGCAAGCTATCGGGCCACCGCCCATTAAGAAATATAATTTTAGCTTTTATTTTGTATTTTTAACACATAGATTGTCTTTTCTTTTCACCGCACCTTACGCAGACCTCTGGATCACTGTCCTAAAAACCATTTCTTTTCTTGCATGTATTTGGCATATAAATGCCTCTGGACTTGTACTTACATTGCATGTGGTCAAGTCCATCCACATTAACACACACACACGCTCTCCTGACCTCTGTCCGAGAGCCACCTTGGTTTGCATGCCTCTTCCGCACCGTCTCGCATGCCTCTGCCGCGATCTATCCCATGCATGTATTGGTATGTTTGAGAGCCTTCTACTCTGTCCATACTATGGGGATGACCTTTGGACCTTTTTCCACCATCCTGACATGGGGCACCACTCATGCCATTGTAGTCGGTTGATCACATTGGAGTTTTGTTTAAGCTCTTTTCTGACTCCTTAAAACAATGAAAATATCGTCGAGCGTAGCTGCTTCCTTTCCTGCTCGCTAAAGTATAGGAAAGGGAATCTACATCGTCTCATTTACCTCCTTTTGCGGACCATGTAGACCATTTCAGGAAAAGGACCTCCTTGGCACACTCAAGCCAATACCATCCCCCTCTGCATACTTTTGTGCTTTCTTGGGCAGAGGGGCCGAAATTTACGAAAAAGCTCACCACCGATTGTCGTTAAGCTCTTTTCTGGCCGTCTCAACAAGAAAAGATCATTGAGCAAACTTGGTTTCATTCATGCTCGTAAAAGTATTTGAATGACCGTCCAGTCAGTATAGGTTTAACCTTTTTCGGCCTGATTGGACTACCAATGGTAAATAAGTCTCTCATCCCCTCCAGGATGGGTGAGCTCTCCTATGTATACTTTTATCCTTTTTGGGGCATAGGAGACTACCAAGGAAAAAGAGCCCCCACTGGAGTCTTCTCTAAACAAAGGAAGTTTGAGTCCCCCACTCCCCCCCTGCCTCTGTTCAATTTTTCCCTTCCCTCCCCTCCCCCCCAATTCAGTGAGTCAGTCCACAGATTGCTTCACACCTTTCGGTTATCCCTCATGCTCCTGGTCAAGGAAACATCATTGCCTTGACTAGGGGCAGGTCTCCCTCTGTTGATGCCAACACGCATATTCCAGAGGATAGAACTAGAGGTCCCTGTACCTTAGTTTCATTAACATCATTGATGAGTTCCTTGGACCACTTGAGAGGAGTCCTTAGTGCCTCTCAGGATGGTTGTTTCTCACGTGCTCGACTCCAACTCCATTATCGCACCGTTGAGATTCATACAGGGTTTGTTCCACATAGTACTTGGTCAAAGACCCCAGATGTCACCCAATTCTAGCACATTGGTGAGTCCACTCAAGGGACCTAAACAGGTTATGTCCCTTGTGATTTCCGAGTTGCGTTGGAGACAGTGTTTAGAAGCCCCCAACAATGCTTCGATACACCTTTATGATTGATGCAACATACTTCCATTTTTTACTATTTTCTAAGGGTAGGAACCTACCCTTGTGCCCTATAGGCACAAGGGAGCGATTCTTACCCCCATAGTGAGGAGAAATTCTCACTACAAGAGATATGTGGGAAGTTTGATCCTGTAAAATAGTGTTGGGAAGGAAACCTTAGAGTTTGCAGGGAGGCTGATGGCATATACGAGATAGCATTCAGCCACTAGAATAGGCTGTGGTGGAAATGAAGGAAAGGACAACATAAATTGGCCGCCCCACTCTGGACTAATGAATATTGAAAGCAGCAAGACACTCCATGGATCAGAGATGTAGGGTAAAGTAAAGAACATTGGATGCATTGAAGGAATTAAACAGGATTCATAATAGAAGGATGAGATAGATCTGATGGCAGATCAACGGCGTCAAAACATTTCGCATGGAATGATAGGCTCGGCCAAAGCCACTTTTTTGAATCATGAAATAGATTAAAAGGTGGAGGCATTTAATGGCCGAGGTTAGGATCCAAGCAGATCCACGGTCATAAATGATTTTGCATCCTAGACTAGTAAGGACGCAGTAGCGATTTCAGATTGCAAAAAGTGGTACAAGTCGCTCAGATTGACGGTCACTACAAGAGTGGAGGGAGATCTACGGTCATGCTTTATTTCACAATCTAAACTAGCACAGAGGGGACCAGAATCTCGCATCATGAAAAGTGGTAGGGTCCACTCAGATCAATGGTCATGAAGAAAATATGATCTGGATCGACGGTTGAGCTGCACACGCATGAGGTAAGGAAGAATGTAGCATAAAGGACCTCACATACCAAAGGCTCAAATCGTAAGGAGTAATATCCACGGTGCAAGATTCTTGGGAAAGACACAAAGGTTACGTTGTGTAAAAATCTTCAAAAGGATCCATGTGAAGTTCGAAAGGTTTGTCTTTTCCGAAGCCTTGAAGCCGCTGAATACCCAACTGCATACAGAGCGCCAGCATGGACAAACCAGGAGACTGTGCTAAAAAGCAAGGTAGGCCCTTGATACATCCTCAGTGATATTTGAAAATGGATGTGATAGGAGTAGTAGAAGTGGTAGGGGTGAGAGATGATATAGAACCCGAGGTCACATGTCGGAGGGCAGAGGAAAGTCTCATAGATGAGAATGCTGAGATTTTCGATACCATCTTGGTGGGAGAAGCCATTGAAGCTGCCAGAGGTAAATTGGAAATCCTTAAGGACCGAGGTAGAGATACCTCTGGTGTTTTTAAATCTTTTTTCCATTTCTTCTCTGTTGGCCAAACCCCCCATTGCCCTGAGTTTGTTGAATGGTGTGCAGAAAATTTCTCTGTCGCATAAGAAGTCATTATGAATAAGTAAAAGTCCAAAATCCTTTTTTCATTCTAGGCTTCCGTCATCTGCAAAAACCTGCACATCCCGGATAAGATTTTCCATATATACCCAAAACTACCAAGAGGAAAATATTATACATTGCTTCAAAGAATCTACCGACAAAAGTAGAGAAACCTTCTTGAAGGCCTGTTCAAAACCCAGTGGTGAACCCATTGACCTGTCATACCCTATCGACCTTAGCCAGTTCAATGAAGAACCTCAGTGGTGTATATCCCTAACTAGTTAGTTTTTAGGTCTAGATACTGATGCTTATGTCACAGAGTCATTGTTGAGTCTATTGTTCATCTTAAGTACATGTACGGTCAAACCTGAATTTCCCGAGCAATCTTATCAGTCTTGCTGTCTTAAGTTTGATGAATTCCTAGCCGAGAACATCCATTCTCAGTTAGCAAATTTCCACGGCACTAAAGTGTTCAGATTCTGGTCCTTTTTGCTGAGGATGCTTATAGCTTATAACGAAGAAGACCTACCAGTACCTGAATTGGAAATCACTATTGATATGGCCACAGACTATTGAAGTTCATGAACCAATTGATGGCTGAGGTATATGACCTTTTCTTTCAGGAAAGGTTACCTAGGGTGTTTCGTAAGACGAGACAAATGCTACAGTTTTCAAATAGCAAGAAGATAGGGGACTGGTTCCTGACAGAATTCGGAACCACCATAAGATTGTATGGCTTTGTGCATCAACCCTACATTTTGCCAGCTTTTCAAACCACCAGGGTTTTCTCCCTGGAATTGATTTGGCAAAGACTCATTGTTGAGGAAGAGAATTTCTTGAGCTATAAAAAGAGCTCAGATTTGATTTTCCACTGGGAAGTGGGACCATACATGGTCAGGAGCAGAGCTGCTTTGCCACTGGTTACCAACTTGCTCAGGGGCATGGGGTTTTCTATGGAACAAGTGGTAAACTACGACCCTTGTGAGACAAAATGAGGAAGGCTCACAAGTGAAAGCCTTTTGAACACACTGAGATACTCAGACTTAGGGAAGCAACAAATTGGGATGATTTCCCTAATCCTGCCCCGATGGACACCAACATAGAATGAAGCACTGGCTCACATCTGCCAGGAATAACTTCTCCACAAAGAGAATTGGCTAAAATAGTTTCAATAGCCGAGGATGTCTCATCATTGGTCAGCTATTCAGCAAGTTCAGTGAAAAGAGGGGGTCCAGAGCCTATGGATACTGAAGAGGTGGACACGACCAGCATGCCCAAAAGGTAGAAAATAGAACAGGGGCAATGGTTAGTGCAGGTTAAAAAGCGCAATACAAAGGGAGAGATGAAGAATAAGAATATGGAGAAAAAACAGAAACAAGAAGATTCCGAGGCAGCCAAATTACAAATCCAAGAATATGTATTTGACGGGCAGACTCCAAACAGGCATGCATCCAAAGAAGACTGGCTAGGCTCTTACCGGGAAAGGGGTGATAAAACTTTCAAAGAGACAGCAGCACTATATAGCAAGGAAACACGGTTGGCTTACCCAAATGTGGCATTAAAGACTGTAAGGGATCACGCCACTAACACCCTTAGCTTAGCCTTGGAAATGGGAAATAAGGTGTCAGAGGTTAATGTTAACCTCTCAAAGGTTCCCACTACTGACATAATACACCTCAACAAAGAAATCAGGGATATCTTGAATGCTAGACTGCTTAAATCCACCATACAAATGTCCAAGCTAGAGGAAAATAAAACAAAGACTTTGAATCTTTTGAGAAAGGTAAGAGTGGAGAACAAAGCCCTCAAGGCCCAAATCAACAATTTGCAAAACAAAGCAATACAAATAGAGGGACCAGCACATAAGGGAGTTTTGGCTCAGAGATTGCTCGATGATAAGGAGAAAGAGATCCAGACACTAAAAAGGACGTTGAAAATCCCTGCTACCCAGCTCACCCAGACAGAAGAATTGGATGATTTCGAAAAAGAGAAAGAGACATTGAACGCTGAGCTTACCAACTGCAAATCCAAGCTGCTAAATCTCGAAGAAAAGGAAAGGAAATGGGGAGCAGACATCCAGCTTTTGAAGAAAAGTGAAGTGGAATCAAAATGCATATTAGCAATAAAAGAAAGGGAGCTTCAAGGAAGCAGTGCTGAGAGTGCAATTCAATCCATAGGTGTAGCTGGAGAGATAGACATCGGTTCTCTTTCTAGAGCAATGTCCCAGATAGGCCTGAAAGATACAGAGCTTGTTAAGTTAAAGCAGTAGATAGAGGAACTAGAAAAGGAAAAAGGTGAGGAGATACAAGAAAAGGAAAATATGGAAGAGAAATGCCAAGGACTGATTCAACAAAATGCCAAGTTAAGACAAGAGGTGGTCGGTAAATTTTCCTTGCAAGGTGCTAGACATTTGATCTGGGATCAGATCATTATAGAGGTTGACAAGTTCCAACCTTATATAGATTTCATTGAAGACCAGGAAAAAACTATGATAGAGGCCAAGAAAAAGGTCTTGACAGTAATAGGGGAAGTGCAGAAAAGACTTGTGGCAACAACCGAAAATGCCGTTGCTTTCCTAAGCTCCTTGTCAGACAATTTGGCCAATCGGTATGGTATCAAAAATAGAATTTCTATTGTCTCTAGGGCTAGAAAGGTAATTGCTAAGCACAAGATGTTGGAGACTGTACAAGCCAAAATAGAGGTTATTGAGCACAAAGTCAAGGAGGTTATCAGGCTATTCAAACCACTGGTAAGCAGAGGGATCCCTTTATTCTGGGAAGAGAAGGGTCCTTTACTGTCCCAAAAGGAGTATCGGGAGCATCTGGTTCATTGCAAATTAGACAACAAGTTTGGAGACATGCAACAATCATTGTCAGGAAAGATTGTTTTTGATAAGCTGGCCAGTGAATCTAAATTGTTATTTGATTTTAAAGCCACCTGTGTCGAAGTCCCCGAGACTTCGTACCCAGAAATGATGGAGCTTAAAGTGCAAGCATTCAACATGGCAGTTGCAACTCTGCCTGGTCCTGACCTATGGAGATCCATTCAGCAATACGGGTCGAACAAACTCAAAACACATCCATATAAGTGGCAATGATAGTACGCGAGAATTTTTCTCTGTGTGCACACCATTTCCAATGGTCACCTCTCCTGAAACTATGTACAGCTGTCACTCGCCAGATGGAAGCGTAGAATACTCTAATGCATATTTTCTCCTACAATCCATATTTCATTTTTCAGTTTTTATGTAAATCGTGGCCGATGTGTCACCTAAGAGTTTGTTTGAAGTTGTTTTTCAGTTGTAACAAGTTTTGATTCCTGAACCTCGGATTGGGAAAGTCCAAAAATAGTATAAAATATATCTCCTAAAGAGGGGAAAAGGGTTGGAACCGATGTAATTTTGTAGTGTATGCTTTCAAGAGTATTTCAATAAAGTTGTAGAGCTGAGGTTGGCATTTTACATAGGGATTCATGTGTTGTTTGTATTACAGTCCATTGCTTCCTTTCTCATGTGAATGTTTTTCCAGTTTATCTCTTCCATTATATTTTCTTTCATGTCTGAAATAAGTGTATAACAGTTTGGAATTCATACATGCTATGCTCCATCTATTGTTTCATATATTCACCAAAGCTTTCTTCTAAAGTTAATACATAATTCATTCTCCAATGCTCTGTGTTGATGGTCTATTCATGTTCTTCTTTTCCACCAGACAAATTATAACTTGACTGTGATTGAATGGCTATCTTGCCTCTGTGTTGAAATTGTCTGCATAAGTTCTGTTCATTTCTGTTACACTTATTGACTCCATCGCCCAATGGTTCCATGTCTTGTTTCAACCAATTTATATTTTCACTTGCACATCTCTAACATTGTTAATATTTGGTGAGAGATCCCTCTCGGAAGAGCAGAAGGACAGTTCTCTCTTCGAATGTGGTTTTGCTATTACCTGGGAGCGGGCCTTCCACAACCTTTGGATCAATTCCAGTGCTAACAAACTGGCGCCATTGCCGGGGACGAGTTGAAGATTATCTCTAGAGGAACGACAAGAACTGTACGATTTCAGGAAAGAGATTTCTGGGGGCAAATAGAAATTTCTGCATTCGCGAGAAGGTTGTATATTTGTCCTGGTGACTCCACACCCACTTCAACCAATATCACACTAGGTATCCTGGCTTCTAGAAGGATCCACATGAGAGGTAACCCTGATCCCGAAACTTTGCAAAGTGTGAAAAATCCAGAAAAAAATACTTAGAGATAGAAATAAAGAGAAAGTGAATTTTCTGTTGTTTGGTACATCACCATCTCAAGATTTGTACAGCATAGAAAAATCCGAACAGGGAGTTAGAGCTGAAAGACTACTAACCAAATCTAAATCTGAATCCGACCTGAGGAAAGTTGGGGTTAGCTTTAGTATACTGCGATCCTATCTGCTTGATTCTTTGTGGCTAAACCTAGAGACCCCGACGAAAGATGAAGAGACAACCCCTATTTTTAAGAACACCTAGTTTCCTAACCCCGAGTCCGCTCCCAATCGACCAACCCCGATGGCTAATGCTAGATTTGCCCCATTAGCCCTACCTCTAGTTCTGCACGACCTCCCCTTGAACTACGCCCAAATAATTTCACTCTACGACGGGGAGGGGAATGTCTCAACGAGATACCATGTGGGTAAATTTGATGATTTCATTGACCTGGAAGAGGTGGATGATGAAGATGTCAAGATGAGGTTGTTCGCTTAGAGTCTGTCTGCAGAAGCCAAGAAGTGGTACAAAGATTTGCCACCTAGGTCTATCCATAGTTTTGCTGGTTTTCAAACCATATTTCTAGAAATATGGAATGATAAACAAAGCCCATTGTAGGTCCTGTCTCAATACAACAATTTCATGAAAGGAGGTTTTGAGTCTGTCCATGATTTTTCAAGAAGATTCATGAGAGTCTACAAATTGATACCTGCTGACATCAAACCTTCACCCGGGGTGACTAAACTTCATTACACTGATGCATTTGATAACGATTTTGCTTTGTTATTAAGAGAAAGAAAGTCAAACACCCTCCCGGCCATGTTCACTGACGCCCTAGAAGTAGTGGCCAATATGATGGCGTGCGGAAAAATAAAACCGAGGGAGAAGGTTTATAGAAGGAAAGGTAGAGAAGAGACACACCCCACTGCTTCTACGTCTTCATCCAGTGATGTAAAATTTGAAATGATGCTCAAAACTATGGAAAATTTGATGGACAGGCTAACGGTGGAGGCCAAGCCAACAAACCTAGAGCAGAGTGAACCTCAAATAAGGAATCCCAATTTTAGGAGGCCGGTTCCTCTCCCACTCCAACCAAATACACCAAGGGATGTGAGGAATCTAAGGAACCAAGAAGAACAACCAATTAG
This sequence comes from Pseudotsuga menziesii, assembly GCA_001517045.1. NCBI lineage: Eukaryota > Viridiplantae > Streptophyta > Pinopsida > Pinales > Pinaceae > Pseudotsuga > Pseudotsuga menziesii. The sequence continues at coordinate 214,754 of LPNX010212312.1, read as the reverse complement.
GCCTCCTTTCCCTGAAAACTATGTGGCTGCCGAAGATGAGGCAAAGTCTATCGAAGATCATATCCATCATTTCGACGATTTAGATTCTGAAATCTACTTGATTGAGGAGGACCATGACATGTTCTCACAAGTGGATGATAAGACCCTGATAGAGGAATTGAAGAAAATCATAAGGGGCATATGCATGCTATAGACGATGTTAGGAAGATCAAGTTAAGAAGTAGAGACATTTCTATAAACAAAGGGGGGTTAAACCCAAACCATCCTTCTAGTAGTCAGACTGGCCCAGGAAAAGGAAATGAGAAACAAAAGGAGCCGGTAGCATCTAGGGAAGTGGAAAAAGGGACTGGTAATGTGAAGGAGATGGAGAAAACGACACCTGTGGAGCTGGGAAAAACCCCTCCCATGTTTAACCTCCAAAGCGAGCTAGCTAAGCTGAAGGTTTCAATCCATTTCAATGAATTATTGAGGAATCAGGAATATAGGGAAACTATAACAAAGATGATTTCAAATAAAGGAGAAGCTCACCTGGATATCTTAGAGCTGAGTGAAGACAACCCTACTATTATTCTGGAATCTAAGATTGACAGTGTGGAAAACGAAGAGGAGGAGGTGCCACCCTTTTATATGAGCTTGAATGTACGTGACATGGTGTTACACAACGCTATGTTGTATTTAGGAGCCTCACATAATCTGATGCCAAAGGGAGTGGTGGAGAGTTTGGGATTGGAGATTACAAGGCCTTATAAAGACTTGTATTCCTTTGATTCTAAAAGGGTAAAATTTCTGGTCTTGATCAAAGACATGGTGGTATCTTTAAATAAATTGCCATCTAAAATTGTGGTCATGGATGTTGTTGTGGCCGATATTCCCCCAAGTTTGGTATTTTGCTGTCAAGGTCTTAGACTTCAAAGCTGAAGGGTAACCTGCAAATGGACATGTCCTACACAACAATTCCTGTTCGGAATGAAAACAAAAGGTTATATAGTGAGAAAATATTGCCTTACGTCGTGAGCAGTCAGGCTCAGCCTGCTATCCATCATGTTTATGTTGTCGACACAGACTTATGGTCATCTATATTCTTCAATGATATGTCTCCTTGAAACTCAAAAGTCACTGTGCCACGGAAAGGTAAAAGGGATAAAGGAGAGACTAGCGAACTGGAAGCTTTAGAAAGAAAGCAGAAGGATGAAGGACTGTGGAAGATGTATTTCGATGGATTGGTGGCTAAAGTGGGTGCTGGTGCAGGTGTGTACATAATCTCCCCCATTAGAGATACCAAAGCTTATTCTTATAAGTTGGTTTTTGAATGCACTAACAATGTAGCAGAGTATGAGGCCTTGTTGCTGGGCCTGCATGCGCTAAAGGATTTAGGAGATAAAAGGGTCCAAAATTTTGGAGATTCCAAGCTTGTAGTGAATTAGGTGAATGATAGATACCAAACTAGACATCCAAGAATGAGAGCTTACTGGAATGAGGTGTGGGACATGTTCAAAAATTACTTCACTGAACATACAGTCCAAGTGATCCCTACATATGAGAATATGGTGGTGCACTCTCTTGCAACTGCAGCCGAAAAGTTTGAGGCCCCTACAGTAGGCAAAAGGAAATACAAATTAGATATTGTGAATAGACCTTCTATACCAGACAACACTATATATTGGCAATTTTTCAAAGACGATATGTAGATCAAGAGATTTTTGGAGTTGTCTGGTGAGTTTGTAAACATTGGCATAGCTGAGAATGACGCTGAATCCGAGAATTTCCTAAACGTTGAAGAGGAGGAGGAAGAGGCTGCCTGGGTAGGGAAACTGAAAGACTCTTTGGGAGACAAGGATATAGTCCAGTTGAAAAGCAATAATATTCCCAGAGGTTTGATCCCCTTAGATTCCCTTTTTTACTAGAATGACGTAGCCAGAGATCCAAAGGTCGAGCCTTCCGCAGACATCGTCGAAGATATAAATATTGGCATTGAAAGTAATCCAAAAATTATAAAGTTGTCCAAGAAATTGCCCGCTAAATAAAAAGAAGGGTATGTGAACCAGATGAAGAAATACACGGATGTGTTTGCATGTAGTTATGAAGATCTAAAAAAATATGACACTTCCATCATACATCATACTATCCCAATTAAACCCAGGGATAAACCATTTAGGAAGAAACTCAGGAGGATCAATCCGAAGCTAATATTCATTATTGAAAAGGAAGTAAAAAGGTTGTTTGATGCAAAAATAATTGTGACTATGAGGTTTTCGAGATGGGTAGCCAATTTGGTTCCTGTTCGGAAAAAGAATGGGGAGATCAGGTTATGTGTAGATTTTAGAAAATTAAATAAAGTTTCTTTGAAAGACAATTACCCGTTGCCGAATATGGACCAAATCTTGCAGAGGGTGGTAGGCTCAGAAAGAATATCCACTATGGATGATTTTTCCAGTTACAATCAGGTGAAGGTGCTATCTGAAGACCAAGAAAAAAATGATTTCACCACACCTTGGGGTACATTCATGTACGCAAAGATTCCGTTCGGATTAATGAATGCTGGAGAAAATTTCCAACATGCCATGGATATTGCTTTTGCAAATGAAAGAGACAAATTTGTGGTGATTTACATGGATGACATTACTGTGTACTCCAAGTGGGATAAATATCATATCAAGAATTTAGAAATAGTTTTCATTAAGTGCAGGAAGTATGGAATCTCATTAAACCCTAGAAAGTCAAACTTCGCTCTAGAAGAAGGAAATTTGCTGGGGCACATCATTTTGAAGGAAGGAATCAGGATCGATCCAGACAGGGTAAAGGGAATCTTGAGAGTAGAGGAACCAAGGAGTAAGAAGGAAATACAGTATTTCATCGGTCAAGTAAATTTCTTGAGGAGATTCATACATAGCTTCACCGAAATCTTTATGGACATTACTTATATGCTGAGGAAAGATCATGAAATCAAATGGATGGTGGAAGCCAAGAAGGCTTTCAAAAATATAAAACAGGCCATTTCGGAGGCTCCTGTACTGGTCAGTCCAGATTTTGAGAAATATTTCTTAGTGTTCTTGTATGCTTTAGAGCATATTATGGCGGCAGTGTTGCTACAGAAAAATGATCGGGATGAAGAACAACCTATAGCATTCTTCAATAAAATATTGAGGGACGGAGAATTGAAATATAATATAATGGAAAAACAAGCTTACTCTTTGGTTAAGGCCTTGAAATATTTCAGAATATACCTCCTCCATTCCCACATAATTGCCTATGTACCCAGCAGCATGGTGAAAAGAATACTTACACAGCCGGATCCGGAGGGAAAGAGAGCTAAATGGGTTGCAGTGCTTCTAGAATATGACATAGAAATTAAGCCCACAAAATTGATTAAAGGACAAGGGTTAGATAAAATGATGACGGGTTCCCATTGTGACTCTCTGCAACTGAAGTTTCTAGTTGTTCAATCTGATCGGGTAGAGGCGGAGATGCAAGTGAAGCCTGATTTTTCTGCATCTCCTTGGTATGTTGACATTATTTTTGTGTTGCAGAATTTACAACCTCCTGCAGGGCTAAACAAAACCAGAGCTAGATCCATGAAACTGAAGGCTGCAGAATTTTGCATCATAGAACAATATCTTTATTGGAAATACCCCGAGGGAATACTACTGAATTGTCTTCTGGAAAATGAAGCTCAACATATAGCGAAGTATTTTCATGAAGGAGATTGTGGAGGACATCATTCCTGGAAAGTAACCGCAAATAGAATTGTGAGGGCAGGATTTTATTGGCCTTTGTTGTTATTAGATGTCTATAAGGAAATGAATAAATTCCATCAGTGTCATATTTTTGAAGGGAAAAGAAAAGTGGTTTCACTTCCCCTTAACCCTATATCTATGGAAGCTCCTTTCCAACAGTGGGGGTTAGATTTCATTAGAGAGATAAACCAAAACTCCTTGGGACAACATAAGTGGACTCTAACGGCCACTGATTACTTCACAAAGTGGATTGAAGCCATACCCACCAGAAGGGCTATAGAAGAGGTAATAATGGAATTCTTAGAAGATAATATTTTGGTGAGATTCGGCTGCTCTAAGTGAATTGTGATAGACAACGCATCTACATTTAAGTCCAAGAATATGATTAGTTTTTTCCATAAATACCACATAATCCTAAATCACTCTATTGCTTATTACCCATAGGGAAATGGAATGGAAAAATCCTCTAACAAAAGTCTTGTGAGGATTATTAAGAAGTTGTTGGAGAATAACAAGAGAGCTTGGCACATGAAGTTGAAATATTCCTTGTGGGCCAACAAAATCAACACAAGGAGGGCTATCGGTATGTCACTGTTTCAATTGGTATATGGGGCCGAGGTAATTTTCCCTGCCTCTCTGGGTGATCCAGTCATGAAATTGTTACGGGACCCGTTGGATGAGCCTAATCCCATTCAAAGAAGGATCAACCAGATTATTAAACTGAATGAAGTGAGGGACAAAGCTTATGATAAAGTCTAGATACACCAGGAGAAGATGAAGAATACCTTTGACAAGAGAATAAAGGAAGATGTTTTCCAGGTCAATGACTTGGTGCTGAAGTGGGATTCCCCGCACGAAGAAAAAGGTAAACACAGAAAATTCGACCACTTATGGGTAGGCCCATACCTTATTGCAGAACACAGAGGAGACAATGCCTTTATTCTATAGTATCCAGATGGGTCACAGTACAAAGGAGGCACAATGAATGGGAGGTTTCTGAAACGTTATCTGGAGTAAAGGGACTAAGGTCCATGTATCATAGTGTAAATACGTTTTATGTTTTAGTTAGTACAGATGGTGAGGCAAAAGATTTGAAGCTCACGGAGAAGGCCCTAATATCGGAAGAGGTAACCATTCTTTCAAACTATGTTTTCTTTCAGAAAGTAAAATAAAAGGATGTTGTCAATGGATAAGGTGACTAATATATAGGTTCTTTGCTACCTCGTTGGGAGGATAGCATCCCTTGTGGAGCCAGTTGTTAATACTCTATCAAATATTTGATTATAGGAGATATGTGGGAAGTTTGATCCTGTCAAAAATTGTTGGGAAGGAAACCTTAGAGTTTGTAGGGAGGATGATGGCATATATGAGATAGCATTCAGCCACTAGAATAGGCTGTGGTGGAAATGAAGGAAAGGACAGCGTAAATTGGCGGCCCTGTCGAGCGAAATTGATGTCGTTTTAATTCCGTTGCAGTAATTGCCCAACTATTTATTTACTTATCAATCCGGGGTACGTAAACTGACGAAGCACGTGCACTGTTTGTGCAGGACTGAAGTAAATTTAATCTAACTTAATCTAAATTGCTGAAATCAAATTAATCTAGGAAAGCATTGAACACTAACTAGGAAAGCATTGAAACACTAACTAGGAAAGCATTGAAATTGCGTAAGAGAAATACAACATGTGAAGAGTTAACAACAATGACATAAGTGAGCTCACATCCACAAATCAATGATCAAATGACAATCATGAAAATATAACAATGAAAGCTTAAATCACATTAAGGATCTCAATCAAGACTAATCTAACAAGTACAAAATCCAATCAAT
>LPNX010212312.1:161707-200228 GCA_001517045.1 Pseudotsuga menziesii | reverse complement strand
ATGTATGAAAATGGTATGATAAAAGGGTAATGGGACGATGAAATGTAAGGAATAGGGAAGATAAAGTGGATGAAAAAGGGACATTTTTGAGACTCAACAGGCCCCACTCTCGAGTAATGAATATTGAAAGTGGCAAGACACTCCATGGATAAGAGATGCAGGGTAAAGCAGAGAACATTGGATGCACTGAAGGTATTAAATGGGAGTCATAATAGAAGGCTGATATTGATCTGATGGTAGATCAACGGTGTCAAAACATTTCGCACGGTGAAAAGGCTTGGCCAAAGCCACTTTTCTGAATCGCGAAATAGGATAAAAGGTGGAGGCATCTAACGGCCGAGGTTGGGATCCAAGAAGATCCACAGTAATAAATGATTTTGCATCCTAGACTAGTAAGGATGCATTAGCAATTTCAGATTGTGAAAAGTGGTATAGGTCGCTCAGATCGACGGTCACTACAAGAGTGGAGGGAGATCTATAGTCATGGTTTATTTCACAATCTAAACTAGCACGGAGGGGACCAGAATCTCGCATTAAGAAAAGTGGTAGGGTCCACTCAGATCAATGGTTGTGAAGAAAAGTCGATCTTGATTGACGATTGAGCTGCACATGCATGAGGTAAGGAAGAATGTAGCATAAAGGACCTCACATACCAAATTATCAGATCGCAAGAAGTAATATCCATGGTGCAAGCTGCTTGGGAAAGGCGCTAAGGTTACACTGTGTAAAAATCTATAAAAGGATCCATGTGAAGTTGGAAAGGTTTGTTTTTTTCGAAGCCTTGAAGCCACCGAATACCCAACCGCATACAAAGCGCCATCACGGACAAACTAGGATACTATGCTAAAAAGAAAGGTAGGCCCCTAATACCTCCACAGTGCTATTTGAAAATGGATGTGATAGGAGTAGTAGAAGTGGTAGGGGTGAGAGATGATACAGAACCCAAGGTGACATGTTGGAGGGTAGAGGAAAGTCTCGTAGATGAGAATGCCGAGATTTTCGATACCATCTTGGTGGGAGAAGCCATTGAAGCCACTAGAGGTAAATTGGAAATCCTTAAGGACTGAGGTAGAGATACCTCCGGTGTTTTTAAATATTTTTTCCATTTCTTCTCTGTTGGCTAAACCCCCCATTGCCTTGATTTTATCGAATGGTGTGCAGAAAATTTCTCTGTCGCCGAAGAAGTCATTATGAATAAGTCAAAGTCCAAAATCCTTTGTTCAATCCAGGCTTCCATCATCCGCAAAACCCTGCACATCCCAGATGAGTGTCTCCATATATCCCAAAAATACCAAGAGGAAAATATTATATGTTGCTTCAGAGAATCTACCGATGAAATTAGAGAAAGATTCTTGAAGGCCTATTCAAAACCCAGTGGTGGACCCATCGACCTGTCATACCCTATCGACCTTAGCCAATTCAATGAAGAAACTTAGTGGTGTATATCTCTGGCTAGTCAGTTTTTAGGTCTAGATACCGATGCTTATGTCATAGATTCATTGTTGAGTCTATTGTTCATCTTGAGTACTTGTCCAGCCGAACCTGAATTTACTGGGCAATCTTATTAGTCTTGTTGTCTTAAGTTTGATGAATTCCTAGCTGAGAACATCCGTTATTAGTTAGTGAATTTCCACGTCACTAAAGCGTTCAAATTCCTGTCCTTTTTGCTGAGGATGCTTATAGATTATAACGAAGAAGACCTACAAGTACCTAAATTGGAAATCACTATTGATATGGCCACGGACTATTGTAAGTTCATGAACCAATTGATGGCCGAGGTATATGACCTTTTCTTTCAGGAAAGGTTACCTAGGGTGTTTCCTAAGATGATACAAATGCTACAATTGTCAAATAGCAAGAAGATAGGGGACTGGTTCCTGACATAATTCGAAATGACCATAAGATTGTATGGCTTTGTGCATCAACCCTACATTCTGCCATCTTTTCTAACCGCCAGGGTTTTCTCCCTAGAATTGATTCGGCAAAGACTCACTGTTGAGGAAGAGCATTTCTTGAGCTATAAAAAGAGCTCAAATTTGATTTTCCCCTGGGAAGTGGGACCATACATGGTCAGGAGCAGAGCTGCTTTGCCACTAGTTACCAACTTGCTCAATGGCATGGGGTTTTCTTTGGAATAAGCGGTAAACTACGACCCTCATCAAATAATTTCCAAAAGGAGGAAGTCTCACAAGTGCAATCCTTTTGAACACACTGAGATACTCAGACTGAGGGAAGCAGTAAACTATGATGAATTCCCTAATCCTGCCTTGATGGACACCAACATTGAACAAAGCACTGGCTCACATCTGCCAGGAATAGCTTCTCCCCAAAGAGAATTGGCTAAAATAGTTGCAATAGTCGGGGATGTCTCATCATTGGTCAGCTATTTAGCAAGTTCAGTGAAAAGAGGGGGTTCAGAGCCTATGGATACTGAAGAGGTGGACATGGGCAGCACGCCCAAAAGGTAGAAAATAGAACAGGGGTAAGAATTAGTGCAGTTTAAAAAGAGCAATACAAAGGGATAGATGAAGAAGAAGAATATGGAGAAAAAACAGAAACAAGAAGAGCCCGAGGCAGCCAAATTACAAATCCAAGAATATGTATTTGACGGGCATACTCTAAACAAGCATGCATCCAAAGAAGATTGTCTAGGCTATTACCAGGAAAGGGTTGATAAAACTTTCAAAGAGACAGCAGAGCTATATAGCGAGGAAATGCGGTTGCCTTACCCAAATGTGGCATTAAATATTGTAAGGGATCACGCCACTAACACCCTTAGCTTAGCCTTGGAAATGGGAAATAAGGTGTTAAAGGTTAATGTGAACCTCTCAAAGTTTCCCACTACTGACATAATACACCTCAACAAAGAAACTGGGGATATCTTGAATGCTAGACTACTTAAGGCCACCATATAGATGTCCAAGCTAGAGGAAAGTAAAACAAAGACTTTGAATCTTTTGAGAAAGGTAAGAGTGGAGAACAAAGCCCTCAAGGCCCAAATCAACAATTTGAAACATGAAGCAATACAAATAGAGTGACCAGTACATAAGGGAGTTTTGGATCAGAAATTGCTCGATGATAAGGAGAAAGAGATCCAGACACTAAAAAGGAAGTTGAAAATCCCTGCTACCCAGCTCGCCTAGAAAGAAGAACTGGCTGATTTCAAAAAAGAGGAAGAGACATTGAATGCTGAGCTTACCTACTGCAAATCCAAGCTGCTAAAGCTTGAAGAAAAGGAAAGGAAGTGGGGAGCAGACATCCATCTTTTGAAGAAAAGTGACTTGTGGAATTAAAAGCCATATTAGAAATAAAATAAAGGGAGCTTCAAGGAAGGAGTGTTGAGAGTGCAATTCAGTCTGTAGGTGTAGCTGGAGAGATAGACATCAGTTCTCTTTCTAGAGCAATGTCCCAGATAGGCCTGAAAGATACAGAGCTTGTTATGTTAAAGCAGCAGATTAAGGAACTAGAAAAGGAAAAAGGCGAGGGATACAAGAAAAGGAAAAGATGGAATAGAAATTCCAAGGACTGAATCAACAAAATTCCAAGTTAAGCCAACAGTTGGTTGGTAAATTTTCCTTGCAAGGCTCTAGACATTTGATCTGGGATTAGAGTATTATAGAGGCTGACAAGTTACGACCTTATATAGATTTCATTGAAGACCAAGAAAACGCTATGATAGAGGGAAAGAAAAAGGTCCTGACAGTAATAGGGGAAGTGCATAAAAGACCTGTGGCAACAAAGGAAATTGTTGTTGCTTTCCTAAGCTCCTTGTCAGACTATTTGGCCAATCAGTACGATATCCAAAACATGGATTCTATTGTCTCCAGGGCTAGAAAGGTAATTGCTAAGCACAGGATGTTGGAGACTGTACAAGCCAAAATAGAGGTTATTGAGCACAAAGTCAAGGAGATTATTAGGCTATTCAAACCGTTGGTAGGTAGAGGGATCCCTTTCTTTTGGGAAGAGAAGGGTCCTTTATTGTCCCAAAAGGAGTATCGAGAGCATCTGGTTCATTTTCGATTAGGCAACAGCAAGTTTGGAGACATGAAACAATCATTGTCAGGAAAGATCATTTTTGATAAGCTAGCCAGTGAATTTGAATTGTTGTTTGATTTTAAAGCCACCTGTGCCAAAGTCCTTGAGACTTCGTACCCGGAAATGATGGAGCTCAAAGCGCAAGCATTTGACATGGTAGTTGCAACTCTGCCTGGTCCTAAACTATGGAGATCCATTCAGTAATATGGGTTGGCAAAACTCAAAATGCATACATAGAAGTGGAAATGATAGTACGCGGGAAGTTTTCTCTGTGTGCACGCCCTTTCCAATGGTCACCTCTCCTGGAACTCTGTACAACTTCACTCGCCAGATGGAAGCGTAGAAGACTCTCATGCATATTTTCTCCTGCAATTGATATTTCATTTTTTAGTTTTTATGTAAATCATGGCCGATGTGTCACCTAAGAGTTTGTTAGAAGTTGTTTTTCAGTTGTAACAAGTTTTGATTCTCGAACCTCGGATTGGGAAAATCCAAAAATGTAATTTGTTTTTCAAAAATCCAAAAATGTAATTTTTTTTTCAAAAATCCAAAAATGTCACCTAAGAGTTTGTTAGAAGTTGTTTTTCAATTGTAACAAGTTTTTATTCCCGAACCTCGGATTGTGAATTCATAGCTATATGGAATTGGTAAAGTATTACCAAGGGGCCAGTTATCCTAATAAATCAAACTATTTAAGGTACTTTTTTAGATCAGATAGAAAAAAGTTCGCCTAAATGTATGGTAATCATCATCATCAACTAAATGTGTGTGTGTGCACATGCATAAATACCCAATACATAGCTCAATCAAACAAAATAAAACATAATTATACCTTGATTTGTGGAGCTTCGCACTTTCTTCTTCTGCTTTACTTTTCAAAACATCATTCAACATACTTCAAATTTTGTCCTATTGCAATAGTTTCATGTTAGGACCCATCAAATTAATTTATGTTTTTTTATGAAAATACCAAAACCAATCTAAATAAATACAATACTATTACAATACTATTCAACTATTCAAGTAAATTAATTGTTAATAATAGATCACCTGATAAAACATGGATAGCCATAAACACTATGTATATAAGGCCATCGATCACATCAAAACGCCATTTCTTGCCTCTTAACTATGGAAATGTTTCTCAATGCTATCTATAACAAGTTCCAATGGAGGATTCAAATAGCAATAGTGAAAAGCATACACTAAAATTATAGAAATAGCTATTTTTAATGTATTCTTCCTTACCATTCATTGAGCTCCTCTTTGTTTTGAGAATAATTTAATATTCTCTACTAAACAGGACCAACCACATGAAGGTGGAAGCTCTTATGGCCCCTTCCCCCCCCCTCCCCCCTCACATCACTCTCAATTCCCCAAACCCAATGCATCTACTTGCAAATAACAATTTATTTCACTATTTCACAATCCAAATAACAATGCATCTACAATGGAAATAACAATGCATCTAATGCAACTTATTTCACTCAATAGCTAAAATATGCTTTCATTAAATCATTCATTAAACCTTTCAATCATTCAACAGCAGAAAATACCATTCATTAAACCATTCATTAAATCATTCATTAAACCATTCATTTAGTCAACGGAAGATAAAAAAAAAATCAGTAAACCATTCATTAAAGCATTCATTTAACCATTCATTCATGAAACAGAGGAAAAAACCATGTAAATTTTTTAATTATAAATAAGAATTACTCAAAATTTGTTTAGTCACTTTGTTTTTATTTTTCTTCTCTTTAAATATTTAGTTAGAGTCACATCTTCCGGAATCTGATCCTCGGTCTCCCTACTAGTCTGCTCGCAAGGTTGAACTTCCGACGAGGGGCAATGAATTTCTGCAATAATGTCAAAATATTTCATTACTATATTTATATTTTTATAAATACGAGTAATTCATTTAAAAAAACATTACAAATGTGTATTTTTACCTGCCATGGGCACATCAGCATGTTCATCATTATCTTGTACAGGCTCAACCTGTTCAGTGTTATCTGCATCTACATTCTCTACAGTTGAATTGTGTAGAATTAGAATTAATGTTCATAATCTGCAATTATCTATACAAAACAGTAGCATATTAATAAATTCATTACCAGGAATCGTAACATGATCTTCATTTGGTTGGTCATGTACATCCTTGACATGAACGGGATCATTACTTTCCTACTCAAAAAGGAATAAATTGCATGAGAATTGATAAATTATCATTAAACTATACTGTTTTTACATACCTACGCACCAGATGGATCAGCAGAAGATCGTGCAGTATTCCCAGACAAGCTTCTCCAGTGTTCAACAACGACACTAAATCCCTGTTCGAAGTCAAGCTTCATGTAATCCGCACTGGGCAATTCTATGAACCGGTCGGCCTTCATATTTGCATGATGTCATTAATTTTACATTTTTTGCTAGAACAAAACGAAAATAATTATCTATATGATATTTGGATGTGGATTCGGGTTTTGCGATACTTACATATCGGGCTGCGAAGTTCGATTAACCACCAGGCCCAAGCTTGTGTTGGCCAATTTTTTCAATTCTTGCCTTGGTGGCCTTAGATGTATCCGAGAGCCTAATCAAGTGTTGAAGTACGTTAGTCCATGTACCAAATTTGATATAAAAACTAGTAATAATAAGGCTTACCTGTACATTTTGGAAAGTATTGCATACCTCCCTGTTCCTGGTGGTATCTTTCATGATTTTCTCAGGCCCTTCTCTTTTCCATCTTCCACCAGGGATTTCCACTCCATAAATGGAATCATTGGAGGGCGCTCATACCTAGGGTTCTTTTCTAAGGGAACCCTATACTGTTCTCAGACAATCTTCAGATGTTTTCCATCCTTCTGTAGGACCTTCGATGTATCAAAGGTATCTTTTCCAAACATACCAACCAAGTGATTAGTCAACTCATCCTTTAAAGCTTTTGGCTGCTTGTTCGACATTGTGCGGATGGTGGGACCGAATATCTCCAAGGACAAATCATTCACATGTTTATAAAATATATCATTTCTTGCAAAACATTAATGCCATCATTAGTCAATATTAAAAAATATTATCGGTATATTAGACACAAATTATAAAAACTAAATTGAACAATCTATAATCACATGGAATCTTCTCTATCTTTATTGGAACTAGTTCTTCGTTCACCAAAAATGTACACACTATTGAACCAGTGCTAGTGACACGAGAAGATCCAGGAAATGCATCCACCCCTTCTTCTGCAGCATCTGTTGTGGGTGGGGAATCCTTGACTGCACCCTCTGTTGGCCTCAGGGGTGTCATAGAGCGTGTTGCTGACTATTTAGTGGAAAATAAGGGAGCAGTATGTGGTGTACGTGGAGTGGTTTGGTCACTGGGACCAACATTTCCTTGACCACCATTGCAAAGCTCCATAACATGCTGTAAATTCAAACCATTGTATTATAAGTTCAATAGCATATAAAATTAAATATTATAAAGTTCTAAATGAATTTAGATTATTATTCAAGAACTTACTTCCAATTGTTAACGTTTTTGTAACAACAATTGAATCTTTTCTTCGATCTCTGCTGTTTGTGGAACTGTCAATGTCAGAAGAATTAGTTCCTCATTTTTTTTCTCTGGTCTTCTATAGCACCCTCAACGGGTCTACAGACCCTCTAATTTCACTATCTCTCATCAACTAGGAGACCTCATTCTGTAAAGAGCATTGAGACGGTGTTTCATAAACCGAATCCCCTGTCTGTAACATAAATATATAAAACATTGCTTAGTCTTTGAAGCAATAGTGTGCGCAAAAAATTATATTAACAAAAATTGTCTATCATGATAGATTCATAGGATTACATCTAGGATTACCTGATGCCTATATGAGGGTGTGTTCTGATCGACAGCTGTGGACTTACCCCGATAAGCCACCTGCAAAAAAAGTAGAGAACAATATCACAATGAACGCAATATGTATAAGCCAACAAATACAGAACAAAAATAAACATTAGGCTACATGTTTTATATGTGTACATTTTTGAAGTATTTAGAATGTGGAATTAAATTTAGGTTTATAGGTTGCCTCGAGGCTCTAGTCGTCTGATCAACAGTTGGGGACTTTCCCTGGTCAACCTGCAAAAAAGGTAGAGAACATTATCATCATGAACGCAAACATAAAAACGAAAAAATACATAACAAAATAAAAATTATGCTACACGATATACATACTTACAATTTTAAAGCATTTGAAATGGAGAATTATATTCATGTTTTCCTGTTTCCTTGATGCTGCAGTCGACTGATCAATATCCGGTTGGCTTCCCTGATCAACACTCTGCATGGAAAAAAGATAACATTATATAAACGAACTGAATATACTAATGAAAATACATAACAACAGATCTATTTATCCATCCTAAATTTTTTACATTGGAAATATTGATGTATACCTGCCGCCTTGAATTAGTTCTACAAACATTTACGGAGAGGGAGGTGCCCTTGAGTGAACCCTGCATAAAAAACATACTAAAAATTACCTAACGAAACCAGAAAAGTAGAAAATTATAATTATATTCTAACAAAAAATTGTATAGATGTTAAAATAATTAATAAAAGTTTGGTTAAATTGTTGGATGTACCACAACCATACTAACCGTGTTTGTATCTACATGATTCAAATTGTAATTAATAAGCATTTCTTCACTAGTAGCTATTGATTTAGTTGCACATACAAAGACACAGTTTTCTTCACGCAACTCGAATATGCAACTGGGTTGCTTAAGTGTAGACCCCGGTTGTGTACTGTTTATAAAACCCGCAATATTACCAGTTGTTTTTTGCCTTCCGTCCATGTACAACATTGCTCCTTTACTTTGGGCTTTGTCTTTCAGTTGTATATAATTTGCTGACAACCCATATCTATGCATACTTCATGTATATTGGACTAGGCGCATCCAATCACTGTAGTTGCAAGAGGGTCCAACATACTCCATCAATTCTGCACATTTGTCATATCCAACCTGTTGAGGCCTGGAAATTCGCAGGCAACAACAGATAGGGATTCTCCCCAGTCAACGTTCCCAACTAGCCCATTGACTGTTTGGTATAGGGAATCCATCTGGTTTGCGGTCCGGCTACCGTAGGTCAAGTAATAGAAACAAAAGGTTTTACCGGTTGCGGCCCGGTCCACCGTGTTTTTGTATTTTTTGACTTAATGTATGAGATGCATATGCCTAACTAATAATGTAGGATGATTCGGATGCTGGGAGCAGTCACAACGTGATGCGCAGGTTCTTACCTCTCATCTTAGACTCACCTGCATCTAAATCACATATGCAGCAACAAAATGAACTAACTATCTATCTATCTACCTATCCCCAGGGAGCCAGATTGTAAATTATTTGCGAGTAATGTGTATTGTACATGCAATATAAAGAGAAACTACAGTTAGCTGATATTTCTTTCCACAATGCATGAACGATTAAATATATTTCAACAACCAGATAGCCAATTGTTTTATGAACAACATACATTACTCATGGTGGTCATTCCACAAAATAAACCAGAAATCATTTAAACAGGAACATAGGTTCAAAGAGTTAGAACGATCTCACGGTTAATGGACAAAAAATTGGAAAACAAAATAGTTCATATTTCAGCCATCGACAGCATAACATTTAGACATTCCACCAATCTTTCTCCAACAGGAAAACCATATTTCTTTATTGCAAAGAGAAATAGTTCTTCTTACAATATCGCTTTTTATTCTCACTGGGAAAAAGCCCCTTTTCCCTCTTAGTCTATTACATTTATACAAAAAGGGTGAGATTGTTGGGCTGCCCAAAGTGACCTTTGGGATTCCCAACCCCTCGTTTCCCAACATTCTACTTTTCTTAAATGTTTTACAAAAATAGTTACAAATTACAATAATGACCGATCCTTCATGAGGAGGGTCCCACTTGGGCATCTAGAAACTTCTTCCATGCCGCAGCATCAGAGGCAATGCCCTCAAATACGTAGGGTTCCAAAAACTGAATTTTGATTTCAAATTTTTCGGCCTGGTTCTTTATAGCCTCCACTCTGGCTGCGCTTAATCGAAGCTGGTCTTCCAAACTGCACACTAACGGCCAAATGGCCTACTTCGTTTCTCAGAATCTAGTCATCAATGGCCTTAATGTGTTGCATTCTTGCTTCTTCATCCTGATGTCTTTTCTGCAACATCTCCATAAATGAATTGTGGTCTGGAAAATCATCTAGCCTCTACTCAGCTTCTACCTGGCACCAGTTGTATGTAATGAGGACTCTCCTAAAAAATTCCGTACAGGCTCCCTTTGTCTTCTTGACTACCTTCTTGAAATCATCTGCGGTGTTAATAGAAAATTCTATTAAGTCGTAATCCCGCTTGAGGGATTGCTTATCTTTTGATGGCAGCTCTGCTAGAGTTTCTTCATTGCTTTCCAACCTCACCATTCTTGCAATCAGGACTTCTAGGACGTCTTAAGATCTGTCCACAAAGTAAGATGCAGTTTCCAAGATCTCTTCCAATCGGCCATCGATCTGCAGCACTCTACATCTCTCCTCTTCAACAGCAGTCTGTAGCTGCAGCATCTTGGATTTTTGGGCCAAGACATGCTCTTTGAATGGCTGGAGGTTAACCTGCTGCTCCCTTTCTTCCTCCAAAGTAGCTGTCAGAGAAGAAATCTGCTCTTGATGTTTCTCTCTCTGTTCTTGGGAGTGCACCTCACTAGCCTGCAAGATAATCTTTTGCTGCTCTTCTAGCTCTTCTACCTTCTCCTGCAGCCGTTCCTTCTCTATATTCAGTTCTTGATATTCTTTGTGTATTTTTTCCAAGGATTCTTGTGTCGTTTCTTTGACCTGTCTTTCTACTTGGAGGGCCTGCAATTCAGCCTTAGAAGCTTTTATCTCCTTCTACAAGTATTCATACTTCCACTTCATCCTATTGCCTTCCTCTCTCTCTTTCCTCAATGTATTTTTCAACTGAGCAGAGGAATTCCTGGACTGCTCCAAGTCAGTTATTACCTTTTCCATGTTATCTTCTGAGGCGTGGATTAGTGCAGTCCCATCTCTCAGGGTGAGTCTTGGATCTTGGTCTGTTCCTAACATAACAGCCGTATCCGTGATCATTTTACCAGGCATATCTCATGTTTCAACCCTCTTTTCTATTCTTTTTATTATCCTCTTTGTAGCCCTGTCATAAAACACAGTGTTAAAATTAGGGATTTCTTCTCCCTTTTTCTGCACTAAGGGGACCAGCTTCAGTGTGGGGACCATGGGTGTGCTGGCTGTAGGAACTTGTGGGTCCTAAACCTCGGGGTTCTCCACATCCTGGGTTTTCCCTGTAGCTGTTTCAGAAGCTGACTGCTCTGTCTGTGTCAAATTTAGCCTTTCAGCTTCTTGCTTTTTAAGCTCCTCATCCAGCTTCCTTTTCTTTTCTTCTTCTTCTTTTTTAGCTGCTTCTTCTTCTTTCTCAGCTGCTTCCTGAGCAGCTCTTCTTTTCGCTTCTTCTTCTATATGCATCCATCCTACAACTTCTTGTGCCAACCTCTGAGCTTCTTCATTTCTTCTTTTGGATTCTTCCTCAGCCTTAGCATGTTCATCCCCCTTCCCACCTTTGGTGGTGATCTTCTTCTTGAATCTTCTCCTCAGTGCTGTCATGTTCAGGACACTTCGGAAGACAGATTCTTCCCTATCAAAATGGTGGGTATACTCAAAATGCACATTGTGCTCTTTACAGTGTTCAGCCACTTTGCCTTGAGTATCATTCCTGCGGAAGGGCATTTCGCCAAAATGAAATCTTTCCAGTTCTTCTACAAATTCATCGGCCTTCTTCACTTTGGTGAACTTGTAGCTTCCTAGCTTGAAGGGAAAAGGGGGATAGGCTGTCTTCTTGTGCTCAAACAGAAAGCTGCCTATTCCATCCAGGAACACTTGTCTAACTGCCTCCTTGTGAACAATGTAATCAATTGCTTATTTAGGCAGCAGGGAATGTGCTCTCGAACCTCCAAACATCCTGAAGTACAGGAAATTTTTAGTCAAATAGTAGTCTGCATACTCTGCTATTACTTGCAAGGCCTCGTCTGACATAAAATCACACTCTTTCAGGAAAATGAGTGTGTATAGAGGCATAAGGAAGTGTTCACAGACTTCTCTGTAATGGCTGTGATATTTATGTGCCCACAATGGTTTATAAGCAGCATAAACAGGCATTCTTTCCCTGTCCCAGATGCACCTGAGACCAGGGAAAGGCTGGTTGCATAGTATACAATCTATCAGTATGGAACTCATATAGAATTTCAATCTCTTCTGGTGTACTCCTCCCAAAGCTGAAGCCAAGCAAGAGGAAATACTATTGGATACGATGTTGGCCCAGTTGAAAATTGTCCCCTGGGTTGCAACATGAAAAATGATTGGGATCCATTCTAACTTGAAGAATCTACCATGTGCCCTTCCAAAAATCCGGTTCAGCATTAAAGCTATGAACCTGCAGGGATCCCTTAAGCTAGCTGTATCGTAATCACCTGCTAGTCTGTATCTGTAATGTTTTCCTTGCAACATCATCCTTTTAAATGTCTCCACTAGATCCATTCTAATGTTGTTTAGCCAATCATCAAATAAAAAGACTTGGGCTTCTGGCAGGTGATAAGCCAGAGCTACATATCCAGGGATATATGCAGCATAGCCCTGTTTGTTAACATCCTCCAGAATCATTGTTGTGACATCTGCCTGAGGCAGAATCCATCCGATTACTTTAGAGCACGGGAACAGCTCTGGTCTGGTGGCGATCTTCATCAGGGAAGATCTTTCTATGTTGGCATATAAGGATTATTCTTCTAAGCCCATGTTAGGAACCTCTCTTCGGGTGATCAATCTGTAAACTTCCCCCCACTGATATTTAGGTTCAATGCCAGAAATGCACTTCATGTCCTCGTATATGTATTCTGTCTTAGTGACAATTTCTACTTCTGGATCTTCTTCGACCACAGGAGCCTTCTTCTTTTGTCTCTTTGACATGGTGAGATATTCCTGCCACAAAATTGTAACATGAAGCAATTTTAGCTGAGTGACAAACTTGTTTACATCAATGGGCAGTGTATCATTTCTTCTATGTTTTAACATGACAGTAATCAGTCAATGAAGCAAATATATGCATGTATAGCCTGAAATGACATAACTATAGAACTATTAAAACCCAATGTGCAGCAACTTAGTTTATGTTTAGCATGATGAAAATATAGTCATATACAGTAGAATATGCAATCTACCACTGTTGTAGGCTATTAAACAATTATAACCATATAATCGAGCGGGGAAACATATATACTACATGAGGAAAAATCCCACTCTTCTACGGGTGCCATTGTTATTTTGTTGCGTAGGATAGACAAGGGACAAAAACCCCTGCAATCCTTTTCAACGGCACTTTCAAACGGACTGCCCATTTAATCTAATGGTCAATAACCTAAATGCAATGGCACATCCCTTCCCCCTCTGGATCGGATTCAAAACAAAACCAACGGTGCATGGAATGGCACGGCGAAACGCTTGCTATTCGAAAGTGCGGGTAATATGAAATCCACACAAGAAGGGGAAAACTACCAAATGCCACATAAAAACCAACAAAAACTCTCCCCTACTAAAATCATCATCGCCTGGGGCAGTTTGGTGCAGACGGCGTAACGGCCGTCTGCACCAAACCCTTCCTACTATGTGCAAGGCTGCAAAAGGTCACGAGAAAAAATACTTCATGGGTTAAAAGCACCCCCCCTCGACTACGAACAGTAAGACCCCCAAAACTCTTCAATTTATTGGTGCAATCACGGGGGAAGAGAAACAGTCACGAAAAACCTAACCGCAGCAAACATCAATCCAATGCTTCGAACGGAACAGGGTAGGGAAACAACGGGCCTACCTGGCACTGATGTGTAACTGGCGTGTAAGACGGGATGAAGATAATTGAGCTTCCATAGCTGCCACCTAGACGCGGGTACAGGCGATGGGGTCCGAACAAGCTTCGAGCAATCGATAGCACGATGGCGACAGAGCACGGCAGTTGAAAATACCAATAGAATAATCCAACATGCCCCCACTACCTCATATATATACATACGGTCAACTCTCGCAGCGGGGAAAAAGTTTAAAAAGTCGGACGTCGGAGACATTTGGATCGGCAGCCGAAAGCATATCTCTTTCCGCAATGGCAGAAGACCAAAACTTAGATCCATCTGCAACGACGGAGATAACCGGGTAACAAATACCATGTGTCGGACTTCTAACATCGGAACCGAAAGCAGAACAACAGCCGCAACAGCGGATATCAAAAGGGTATCGCATCCCTCCATACAACGCTTAAATCGGAAGAGAAACTGCTAGGGATCGGCAAGGTTAATATTGCTTTTATCCGCAACGGCGGGAGAGTAAAGTGTGCGACCTTCCACAACGTTGGATCCAAAAAGGCTTACGAAACGGAGCAAAAAAGCTTTCCACAGCTGCAACGGTGGAAGCTCAGGACTTACTAACGTTAAAGGACTGATCGGAAGAGGAAGCAGTTTCCTTCCACAACGGCGGAAGAAAGAAACGGTAAAAGTTCCGATGCAAAACCAAGATTCAGCCAAGGTAAAAAAAAAAACAAATAAATCGAAAAGAATGTCGAAGTTCAAAAACCGAATGTCCATCCGCAATAGTGGAAGCTAACAGCAAACACCTTTCGCAACAGCGGAGGAAGAAAATATAAACAGCTCCGATGTAAAACCCAAAAGTCAGCCGAGCGGGAAACGAAACAGTTAAGCAATGATCGGGAGAGGAAGTGGTTTGCCGTCCACAACGATGGAGATAGAAATGACAAATTCCTCCGATGGAAACCAAAATATCGACCGATGAGAAAACCAACGGGTCGGAAGGAAAATCAAAGACAAAACCAATTATCCATCCGCAACTGCAGAAAACCAAACCATAGATCCGTCTGCAACGGTGGAAAACCAAACCAAATACTTCCGATTCAGGCATGCTTCAAATGCATTCAAAGGCAGCGAGAAAGCTTGATCATACAGTGGATTACTTCAAGTGCTAAAAGGAGAAACCAAACAAGTGGTAAATCAATTTAATCCTGTTGAGAAATCATTACTAGACCAACTCAACGAAGAAAAACGAACTAATCCAAGCAAAAGGAGGGTCCTAAAAATTTTGGAATTTTGGGAAATTGTTGCAGCTGCAACAGTTGGCGACTACCTGGTGAACCCCAGATTTCTGAATTAACTCCTTCCCCATGCAAGACCGTCTGAATAAAAGTTGAAATCTCCTAGATGTTTGTATCCCTGGGTTGGCCAACCTATGCATTTAAATCATTGAGAAGTAGTCCATTCTTTGGGAAATGGTAACGTCAAAATATTGAAAGTCTGAGTAACTCTTTTGAGGCCTAAAAAATAAGGTTTATTTTACCTGTCCTTAGGTAGCTTCAGGCTTGGACACCACATGATTGTAATAGATAGTAAACAACATTATCCTTTTGTTCCTCATTCCTATGCCATTTGCACTTTTGTGCCATTTGAACTTTAGTTCTTGTGAGTCCTCCATTTTCCTTTCTTTCTGAATTTTATTCAGGCTCCTCTATCCCATAGTGCCCTTTTGTGTGAGAGAAGAATTGGCTTTTCATCTCACGGATGGAGAGGAACTTTTGGCAATTTGAAATTCATGCTTTTGATACTTTGCTTTGATACGTATTGTTTATTTTAAGGAGTTTTGACTCCTGATAGCTTTTAGCTTTTTTGAAATTATGGCATGGGATCATTTATATATGATATACTATTTACCTTGCTTCCTTTCCGTGGGTCTTCGCTTTCACCCCCTTGAACATTTAAGATGTGAAATGGATGGAGCCTCGAAATAGTATTCAAGACCTGTTTCACTTCTGAGTTATTTACAGGGCTTAAGTAAGAGTTCAATGAATGCATGGCCAGTTAGGAATACTGCTACTAGAAGACATTCTATGTTTAAAGCACAGTCTTTTGCTCAAGATATCAATTAATAAAGAACCCTGATGTTTCCATTGCAACCAAGAGTTTGCCTCTTTATTCAAAAACCAAAAGAACAACTAATAAAGCAGAAAAATAAAATAGCATCAAATCAAACAATCAAAAGAAGACAACATCAAAGTCTTATTAAATAAAACAAATCAATTTATTTATGTACACAGCAAAAGAAAAGAAAAAATCTTCCCACTCCTGAAAAATCTTTAATCTTGCGGAGTTGGAGGGTGGGCTGGATTATAGACATGAGGTATTTAACCGTGGTCTAGCTTTGCTACTTTTGCAATTGAACACATGTCTACAATCCTACATTCATCTTCATCATCCTGAGGAATTTGAAGAAGCTCAGGATGATAGTTAATCTTAGAACTGGCCTTTCTTAAGGTATGATGTCTTGGTTTAAACTCAGTCAGATAATTTCCCAGGACAGAATCAGGAGAATCATTACCTTCCCCCAGTTTAGTGACAGTATTCTTCATGTAAGGCTCTCTCAAAATCTTAATCTGATTTGGGGTACCCGTGAGAGGCAACAATAAATGGGACCAATTTGAAGCAAAATAGCCTTTTAACCTAGCAGACCAATCTTTGTTGAGAATAAGCCCATATCCACTAGGTATGTCAGCCACAGTAATGTCAATAAATTGACAAATCTTGTTGTTTACAGATAAGTTAATGAGGAAATTTTTCATTTCTCCCACTACTTTAACACCTGTGCTGTCTAATTGCGTTACTTCACAAAATGTGGACTCTGGCTGTCCATTAATATTCTTGCAAATCTCCAGTGGCATAACATTCACCGCTGATCCAGAATCTACTAAGCAATTATGCACATTATGATTCAACATTTCTAGGGTCAAAAGAAAAGGTGGTGTATCAGCTTTCTCTTCCCAACCTAGTTCTATGTCTTCTTCTCCTGGTTGGTTTTGAGTAGGTATATCCTCTTCAAGCTCTCCCATTTCATTAGTGTTTCCCCCATTAACACCTACCTGTTCTTCTATAGTTTTGACAGACTCACTAATTGGTTTGGTTTCCTGGTTGACCGTAGTGACTTCAGGTGTTTTATTCTTAACATTCACATCTGCCTGTCTCCTGACATTTTTTTGCAGTCTTTTGATCTTTGAAATTGTTAAATCCATGTCCTTTGTTGATGTAGGTGTGCATTCAGTTTTGGGAGCGCTATCTTCAGAGTCAAATAGCGAGATACCATTCCATGAAAACATAGTTTCATTATCTTGTTTCTCCATAGTCTGGTTTTCCTTTTCCTCTTGGCCACTGTCCCTGGTTAATTTAGAATCTAGCAGCTGATTCATAACCAATGTCATCGAATTCAACCATTGAGGGAACTTCTTTTCCAAATGAGGTTGTTGGTGAAAAGTGCATAAATTATCACCCCCTACTTCTGTTATATCTACTGATGGTAAATTTGGTGGAGGTATTTTCCATTGGCTGCTATCCTCTCTTTTTTGGTAGTAGGGTTTGTGACTTTTCTGAGCTTCCCTCCCTTTCTCCAGATCTATTATTCTATTGGATAGATTTTGCATCATTTTCAGCATTCCTTGATAATCATATGATTGTTCCTCTTTAGGTTTAGACAGCAATAATGTTCTTCTATTTGTAGTTTTCTCTCTAGGTAAATCAAGATAATCTTCTACACTTTCCCTTTCAGCCACTACCCTTTCAGCCTCTTCATAAGTCTCTATCAATGTAAGTTTGGCTTTCATCTTGGCAAACATGGCCAACTCAGTTCCTAGGGCTGAGGTATAATATTCAATTAAGACTTTGTCTGAGGGTCTGTCAGCTTCAGAAAAGTTCTTTAGGTATATTGAAAATATTTGAGTGAAACTATGTACCTTCTCATTCTTCTCTTTCCTTAACAAACCAAGACCTTTCATCAATGAGGCATGTGTTTTTTGGGCTGTGTATTTACTTCTGAAAACCCTTTCGAAGGTGTCCCAATCAGGAATAGAGTTCGCAGGTAGAGCAAAATACCATGAAGCAGCTGCCCCTTTCAAGGTATGAGGAAATAATCTACAGACAACATCTTCATACTCCCCAGCCCTTAAACCTTCTACCGCCAAATAGAAACTTTGTAAGTGGTCATCTACAACAATCCTTTCCTCAGGGTCAAACTTAGGCAGTAGCTTATCAAAAGCTTGAGGTAAGTTATGCAATGGAGGTGTGAGGTTCAAAGGGGTTCTAGCTTTCCATGCCGGCAGAGGGTTGAGCTGATTTGCATTTATGCTAGCCATAGGCACATGTACAAGAACAAAGTCTGAGTAAAGAGCAACGTAGGGTGAGAACATGCTTTCTTACTTCAAAGGTATAACTGGAACCTGTAAGTACTTGGGTCAGGTTAAAAGCTTCAAAACATCTGCTGGTAAGGTAATCTTGGGAAAATAAGTTTCCAAGGCCAGCCATGCATTGGCGGCCCTCCTTCTAGCACCAGAACTGTTGAGGCCTGGAAATTTGCAGGCAACAACAAATAGGGATTCTCCCCAGTCAACGTTCCCAACTAGCCCGTTGACTATTTGGTATAGGGAATCCGTCCGGTTTGCGTTCCGGCTACCATAGGTCAAGTAATAGAAAAAAAAGGTTTTACAGGTTGCGGCTCAGTCCACCATGTTTTTGTATTTTTTGACTTAATGTATGAGATGCATATGCCTAACTAACAATGCAGGATGATTCAGATGCCGGGAGCAGTCACAACGTGATGCGCAGGTTCTTACCTCTCGTATTAGACTCACCTGCATCTAAATCACATATGTAGCAACAAAATGAACTAACTATCTATCTATCTACCTATCCCCAGGGAGCCAGATTGTAAATTATTTGTGAGTAATGTGTATTGTACATGCAATATAAAGAGAAACTACAATTAGCTAATATTTATTTCCACAATGCATGAATGATTAAAGATATTTCAACAACCAGATAGCCAATTGTTTTATGAACCGCATACATTACTCATGGTGGTCATTCCACAAAATAAACCAGAAATCATTTAAACAAGAACATAGGTTCAAAGAGTTAGAACGATCTCACGGTTAATGGACAAAAAACTGGAAAAAAAATAGTTCATCTTTCAGCCATCCACAGCATAACATTTAGACATTCCACCAATCTTTCTCCAACAGGCAAACCATATTTCTTTATTGCAAAGAGAAATAGTTCTTCTTACAATATCGCTTTTTAGTCTCACTAGGAAAAAGCCCCTTTTCCCCCTTAGTCTAGTACATTTATACAAAAAGGGTGAGACTGTTGGGTTTCCCAAAGTGACCTTTGGGCTTCCCAACCCATCGTTTCCCAACATTCTAATTTTCTTAAATGTTTTACAAAAATAGTTACAAATTACAATAATGACCAATCCTTCATGAGGAGGGTCCCACTTGGGCATCTAGAAACTTCTTCCATGTTGCAACATCAGAGGCAATGCCCTCAAATGCGCAGGGTTCCAAAAACTGAATGTTGATTTCAAATTTTTTGGCCTGGTTCTTTATAGCCTCCACTCTGGCTGCGCTTAATCGAAGCTGGTCTTCCAAAAGATGCACACTAACGGCCGAATGGCCTACTTCGTTTCTCAGAATCTGGTCATCAATGGCCTTAATGTGTTGCATTCTTGCTTCTTCATCCTGATGTCTTTTCTGCAACATCTCCACAAATGAATTGTGGTTTGGAAAATCATCTAGCCTCTGCTCGGCTTCTACCTGGCACCGGTTGTATGTAATGAGGACTCTCCTAAAAAATTCTGTACAGGCTCCCTTTGTCTTCTTGACTACCTTCTTGAAATCCTCTGCGGTGTTAATAGCAAATTCTATTAAGCTGTAATCCTGCTTGAGGGCTTGCTTATCTTTTGATGGCAGCTTTGCTGGAGTTTCTTCATTGCTTTCCAACCTAACCATTCTTGCAATCAGGACTTCTAGGACGTCTTAAGATCTGTCCACAAAGTAAGATGCAGTTTCTAAGATCTCTTCCAATTGGCCATCGATCTGCAGCACTCTACATCTCTCCTCTTCAACAGCAGTCTGTAGCTGCAGCATCTTGGACTTTTGGGCCAAGACATGCTCTTTGAATGGCTGGAGGTTAACCTGCTGCTCCCTTGCTTCCTCCAGAGCAGCTGTCAGAGAAGAAATCTGCTCTTGATGTTTCTCTCTATTCTTGGGAGTGCACCTCACTAGCCTGCAAGATAATATTTTGCTGCTCTTCTAGCTCTTCTACCTTCTCCTGCAGCCGTTCTTTCTCTATCTTCAGTTCTTGATATTCTTTCTGTATTTTTTCCAGGGATTCTTGTGTCATTTCTCCGACCTTTGTTTCTACTTGGAGGGCCTGTAATTCAGCCTTAGAACCTTTTATCTCCTTCTGCAAGTCTTCATACTTCCGCTTCATCCTATTGCCTTCCTCTCTCTCTCTTTCCTCAATGTATTTTTCAACTGAGCAGAGGACTTCTTGGACTGCTCCAAGTCAGTTATTACCTTGTCCATGTTATCTTCTGAGGCATGGATTAGTGCAGTCCCGACTCTCAGGGTGAGTCTTGGATCTTGGTCTGTTCCTAACATAACAGCCGTATCTGTGATCATTTTACCAGGCATATCTCCTGTTTCAACCCTCTTTTCTGTTCTTTTTATTATCCTCTTTGTAGCCCTGTCATAAAACACAGTGTTAAAATCAGGGATTTCTTCTCCCTTTTTCTGCACAAAGGGGACCAACTTCAGTGTGGGGACCGTGGGTGTGCTGGAAGTAGGCACTTGTGGGTCCTGAACCTCAGGGTTCTCCACGTCCTGGGTCTGCCCTGTAGCTGTTTCAGAAGCTGACTGCTCTGTCTGTGTCAACTTTAGCCTTTCAGCTTCTTGCTTTTTAAGCTCCTCATCCAGCTTCCTTTTCTTTTCTTCTTCTTCTTTTTTAGTTGCTTCTTCTGCTTTCTCAGATGCTTCCTGAGCAGCTCTTCTTTTCGCTTCTTCTTCTGTATGCATCCATCCTAAAACTTCTTGTGCCAACCTCTGAGCTTCTTCATTTCTTATTTTGGCTTCTTCCTCAGCCTTAGCCTGTTCATCCCCCTTCCCACCTTTGGTGGTGATCTTCTTCTTGAAAGTTCTCCTCAATGCTGTCATGTTCAGGGCACTTCGGAAGACAGATTCTTCCCTATCAAAATGGTGGGTATACTCAAAATGCACATTGTGCTCTTTAGAGTGTTCAGCCACTTTGCCTTGAGTATCATTCCTGTGGAAGGGCATTTCGCCAAAATGAAATCTTTCCAGTTCTTCTACAAATTCATCGGCCTTATTCACTTTGGTGAACTTGTAGCTTCCTAGCTTGAAGGGAAAAGGGGGATAGGCTGTCTTCTTGTGCTCAAACAGAAAGCTGCCTATTCCATCCAGGAACACTTGTCTGACTGCCTCCTTGTGAACAATATAATCAGTCGCGTATTTAGGCAGCAGGGAAGATGCTCTCGAACCTCCAAACATCCTGAAGTATAGGCCATTTTCAGTCAAATAATAGTCTGCATACTCCACTATTACTTGCAAGGCCTCCTCTGACATACAATCACACTCCTTCAGGAAAATGAGTGTGTATAGAGGCATAAGGAAGTGTTCACAGACTTCTCTGTAATGGCTGTGATATTTATGTGCCCATAATGGTTTATAAGTAGCATAAACAGGCATTCTTTCCCTATCCCAGATGCACCTGAGACCAGGGAAAGGCTGGTTGCATAGTATACAGTCTATCAGTATAGAACTCATATAGAATTTTGATCTCTTCTGGTGTACTCCTCCCAAAGCTGAAGCCAAGCAAGCGGAAAGACTATTGGATATGATGTTGGCCCAGTTGAAAATTGTCCCCTGGGTTGCAACATGAAAAATGATTGGGATCCATTCTAACTTGAAGAATCTACCATGTGCCCTTCCAAAAATCTGGTTCAGCATTAAAGCTATGAACCTGTAGGGAGCCCTTAAGCTATCTGTATCGTAATCACCTGCTAGTCTGTATGTGTAATGTTTTCCTTGCAACATCATCCTTTTAAATGTCTCCACCAGATCCATTCTAATGTTTATTAGCTAGTCATCAGATAAAAAGACTTGGGCTTCTGGCAGGTGATAAGCCAGAGCTACATATCCAGGGCTATATGCAGCATAGCCCTGTTTTTTAACATCCTCCAGAATCATTGTTGTGACATCTGCCCGAGGCAGAATCCATCCGATTACTTCAGAGCACAGGAACAGCTCTGGTCTGGTGGTGATCTTCATCAGGGAAGATCTTTCTATGTTGGAATATAAGGATTCTTCTTCTAAGCCCATGTCAGGAACCTCTCTTTGGGTGATCAATCTGTAAACTTCCGCCCACTGATATTCAGGTTCAACGCCAGAAATGCACTTCATGTCCTCGTATATGTATTTTGTCTTAGTGACAATTTCTACTTCTGGATCTTCTTCGACCGCAGGAGCCTTCTTCTTTTGTCTCTTTGACATGGTGAGCTCTTCCTGCCACAAAATTGTAACATGAAGCCATTTTGGCTGAGTGACAAACTTGTTTACATCAATGGGTAGTGTATCATTTCTTCTATGTTTTAACATGACAGCAATCAGTCAATGAAGCAAATATATGCATGTATAGCCTGAAATGACCTAACTACAGAACTATTAAAACCCAATGTGCAGCTACTTAGTTTATGTTTAGCATGATGAAAATATAGTCATATACAGTAGAATATGCAATCTACCACTGCTGTAGGCTATTAAACACTTCTAACCATATTATTGAGCAGGGAAACATCTATACTACATGAGGAAAACTCCCACTCTTTTACGGGCGCCATTGTTATTTCGCTGCACAAGACAGACAAGGGATAAAAACCCCTGCAATCCTTTTCAGCGGCATTTTCAAATGGACTGCCCGTGCAATCTAATGGTCAACAGCCTAAATGCAATGGCACATCCCTTCCCCCTCTGGCTCAGATTCAAAACAAAACCAACGGTGCGCGGAATTGCACGGTGAAACGCTTGCTATTCGAAAGTGCAGGTAATATGAAATCCACACAAGAAGGGGAAAACTACCAAATGCCACAGAAAAACCAACAAAAACTCTCCCCTACTAAAATCATCATTGCCTGGGGCAGTTTGGTGCAGACGACATAACGACCGTCTACACCAAACCCTTCCTACTACGTGCAAGGCTGCAAAAGGTCGCGGGCAAAAATACTTCATGGGTTAAAAGCGCCCCCCCTCGACCGTGAACAGTAAGACCCCCAAAACTCTTCAATATATAGGTGCAATGACGGGGGAAGAGAAACAGTCACGACAAACCTAACTGCAGCAAACATCAATCCAATGCTTCGAACGGAACAGGGTAGGGAAACAACGGGCCTACTTGGCACTGATGTATAACCGGTGTGTAAGGTGGGACGAAGACAATCGGGCTTCCACAGCTGCCACCTGGACGCGGATACTGACGATGGGGTCCGAACAAGCTCCAAGCGATCGACAGCACGATGGCGACAGAGCACGGCAGTTGAAAATACCAATAGAGTAATCCAACATGCCCCCACTACCTCATATATATACATACGGTCAGCTCTCATGGCGGGGAAAAATTTTTAAAAGTCAGACGTCGGAGACATTTGGATTGGCAGCCGAAAGCGTATCTCTTTCCGCAACGGCGGAAGACCAAACCTTAGATCCATCCGCAACGGTGGAGATAACTGGGTAACAAATACCATGCGTCGGACTTCTAACATCGGAACCGAAAGCAGAACCGCAGCCGCAACAGTGGATATCAAAAGGGTATCGCGTCCCGCCATACAACGCTTAAATCGGAAGAGAAACTGCTAGGGATCGACAAGGTTAATCTTTCTTTTATCCGCAACGACGAGAGAGTAAAGCGTGCAGCCTTCCACAACGTCAGAGCCAAAAAGACTTACGAAACGGAGCAAAAAATCTTTCCACAGCCAAAACGGCGGAAGCTCAGGACTTACGAATGTTAAAGGACTGATCGGAAGAGGAAGCAGTTTCCTTCCGCAACGACGGAAGAAAGAAACGGTAAAAGTTTCGATGCAAAACCAAGATTCAGCCGAGGTAAAAAAAAAACCGAATAAATCGGAAAGAAAGTCAAAGTTCAAAAACCAAATGTCCATCCGCAACGGCGGAAGCTAACAGCAAACACCTTCCGCAACAGCGGAGAAAGAAAATATAAACAGCTCCGATGTAAAACGCAAAAGTCAGCCGAGCGGGAAACGAAACAGTTAAGCAATGATCGGGAGAGGAAGTGGTTTTCCGTCCGCAACGGCGGAGATAGAAATGACAAATTCCTCCAATGGAAACCAAAAGATCTACCGATGAGAAAACCAACGGGTCGGAAGGAAAATCAAAGACAAAACCAATTATCCATCCGCAACGGTGGAAAACCAAACCACAGATCCGTCCGCAATGGTGGAAAACCAAACCAAATACTTCCGATTCAGGCATGATTCAAATGCATTCAAAGGCAGCGAGAAAGCTTGATCATATAGTGGATTACTTCAAGTGATAGAAACATGACCCCCCTTCTCATCATCATAGGAACATGACCCCCCTTCTTTGAGAAAGAACTCCATGCGTTTATTGGATTTTCTTCTAATCTTCTGACATCTAGTTGATCTAGACCTTGTAGACCTACTGGATGTTTCACTTTCCTCTAGCCTTCCCAAACTCCCCTCGTTGAAGGAAGACAGGTCTGACAAATACCTATTTGGTTCTACCTACACCATGGCTGAAAAATAAATTGGCAAAAACATAGCAAAATACCAGCAAACACTTGGAAAGACTTATAAGCAAAAAACTTGTAAAATTCTCCTACTCCCTAAAGAAAAAACTTGTCAAGAATGAGTTTGGGTAATAGGTGTGGGAATTTGGTAGCCCTAAAAATTCTAATGTATGCCCCTCTTTTAGTTACATACGAGTCTCCATTCTCACTTATTGCTTGCATTTCCTTTTCCTAACATGTATTGGGTAGGCTCACAAATTATCATGTTATACATGGGCACTATGATATGCTCACAAATATTTATATAATGTATTATAAATGTGTGTTCCTAGATGATTTGGCAATATACATGGATGGGCACTATGCTTGGTCACCAATGCTTTCACATCTCTGGAAATATGTTAGAAACATACATCACATATAGAAACTATGATGACATGTAGAATGTTGGAGCGAATATGGTGGTTGTGTATTTGGATTTGCAGGTGTTCTTATCACTGGCCTAACTCCCTTTCAACAACAATATTTACAGATTTAATGAGTCTATGTCTAATGCTCTTGGTCCTCATTACATTCATGGAGCCAATGCATAGGTCTCTGTAATCCATCACAACAAACAATACACAAACTTAATTCAGAGGAGTTCCAAATTCCCTTTGTCCATTCACAAACTTCATATGTATGCTTGTGCCCATTGGACTTTGGCATTTCAACGTTGTCAAGATTGATACGAACTGTTATGCATATGCATCAAATATAACATTGCATTTTATGCTAATATATGTCTATACATGGCCTGGAGGTTCTCCTTTAATGGACTATCTCCTTGAAAGAACATATCTTCACATTCATCTACATTTACTTCAGATAGAAGTGATACGGAGTTTTTATGTTGGTTACTTCCCTCAAAAAGCATATTTGACATGAGTTCCTTTTTCCAGGAATCTTGGTTAATCTCTTCTTCCAAATTTCTAGGTCACTTCTCCACTCTACATTCGCTTGATTATTCACTTTCTTGGCCACTCCTCTCTCCTTACTCTACACTCATTGTTGTTATAACCCTTACTTTTGATGGTTGTAAGTGGTTTTTCGTTTTCCCATGAATGTTGTTGTGATGTTGTATATGATTATCCATTTTACCTAATATGTTTTATGATATTTTACATCATTTCTAGGGTGCACATACCTGTTGTTTATGGATTCTTAAGCTTGAAAGCTCAAGGGCCTAAAAGTGCCTAGATCCCATGCAGGACCCTTTACAAGTCATAATAACAACTATTGTTAGAGGATGTTATTCTCCAAATGATACACCAAAACCATACTTATCGGTTAATATTTGTGTAGGTATGTTTTTCTCTCTCCCATAATTTATCATACTAATGAGATTGTGACTATCAAGTCAATGCCTTATTTGCACAGTGCCAATCCTACAAAGCTACATTGGAATGTCTTATGACTAACTCATGAATCTTCCCATGGTTATTAAATATCCATCTATAAACCACTATTGTGGTTTCATCATTGCTCCCATTCAAGAACAAAAAAGTAGACATTACTGTTGGAGACATTTACCACCATACACACTCATTTTGGTCAATTTGTCCTAGTTAAACCACTATCCTAAGTTTTATTGACTTAATTGACATCAGAGGAGCATTAGATGACATCAGCTAGATCACACCCATGCCTACCTTTAGTCAAGGAGGCTAACTTATCCTTCTCCTACATTCAGGGAGGCTAAATGGAGCACTCTGGGGGTGATCTGAGTGTCATTAATACCCCATATTGCTAACTGATGGTTACAATCACTTAAACAAAGTAGTGAAGGTGCATTCCTTCATTAAATTGATTATTTAATGAACTGGAGTCAACAGGGGCACCTCCAACCACTTCTGATGTCCAGTTACACTTTAGTTAACCTCATCGGGGTTCATTGGAGTCATTGATGCGCTACCACTTGTTGGTTGGCTTGCAGTGACATGTGTATGACCTACTTTCAGTTAGAATAAGTCATTTATTGCACTCTGACTTCAGTTAAGGCTCAGTTGAGTCAATTAGGGTTTTGATCAGTGGTTAACTTGAGTGCTGACTGTGGCTTACATTTAGTTAAGCTAGACTCACTCATTAAATTCAAATGACCTCCTTGGGAATTTGAATTGCTTTGTCATTCATGCTTGCAGTATGATCTTGTATTGTATTACTCATTCTTTGTGTGAATATACAGAGTAGATACTCATTTTGTAGCACAATTACACCATTTTCATGCCTTATTGTTATTAGTATTTCATGAGACTTATGTTTAGTCCCTAGATTACTGTGAGAGATTAATATGGTATCAGAGCTCATGGCAAGAAAAAGCTTGGATCTCTCAAAAACAAGGTTTTTGACAGATCTTTCATGATAATTGAGCAATAGCTCAAAAATCCAGCACTGCACCAGAAGCCAAGACTTACCACTTAATACCCCAAGTAAGGAACTTGTTGATCAAGCTTGCTTGATTGACTATGCTGGGTGTGATGAAATCCTAAAATGTACAGGTTGTCTGACCTTACATTGCTCTTTTTGTTGTGATTTTTAGGTTTTTAACAGGTGAAAGCATTCGCTCCAGTAGATTCAGATGGCTTCTTCCATAGATATTTTGACTCTGTTCAATTTCCACTCATGGAAAGGAGATATGGAGATCCATCTATGTGCCAAAGGACTCTATAGGGTCACTATGGCCACTGAAGAAGAGCCTGCTTCTGTGACAGACAAAGCTAGATTCTTGAACAAGAAGGATGAAGCATTCAAATTCTTGTGCCTCTCTGTTTCCCGGGATCTTCTTATCCATCTTTCGGGATTGAAGACTCCAAAGGAAAATTGGGACAAATTGGAAACCCTGTATGGAAAGTAGGATGATTTGAGATTTTACCAGCTTGAAAATGAATTGATGTCTCTCTAGCCTTCCAATTTTGAGACCTTGAATTACTTTTTCACAAAGTTCAAGCACATTGTCTTACTATTGAGGCAATGTAAAGTGGAGAAGGAGGATGATCAGCTCATCCTCACCATACTCTCCAAACTTGGAGCTGATTATTCAGTTTTTGTCTCTACATTCCGTGCGTGGAAGCTCACAACCCCTGGATGGAAGATGCCTACACTCAATGCCTTCATTGAGTCCCTAACAAGTGAACATGATAAGCTTGTCCAGATGGGGATCATCAGATCCTCCCGTGATCAAGCCCTCCATGTCTTGGGGCCCAAATATCTGAAGGGTAAAGGAAAGCAACAGAAGAACCCAAAAACTAAATTCAAAGACCCTAAGCCTAAAGTTGAAAGCCAGCAGCATGATGAGTCTTCCGGCTCAAAGAATAACAAAGGAAAAGAGCATCATGGAAAGGAAAAAGTGAAGTGTTCATACTTCCAGAAGGGATTCCACCCTGAACATGCCTGCATGAAGAAGAATCTTGATGAATCTAACTCTCTCCTTGAGATAAATCACATCAATCTTCCAAAAATCTTTCAGAGGAGAGATCAGCAAGATCGGGAACCACGACATGAAAGAGGTCATACCCTCATGGCAAGCACTTCGAATTCCAAAGAACTCTTGATTGATTCTGGATCTTTGAACCACATGATGGATGAAAAATACTCCTTCTCATCCTTGGATATTGGCAAGTCCATTCCCATCCACATGGGAGATGACTCCACCATCATTTCAAAAGGACAAGGTACGATTGATCTTGAGAATGCCTATTTTTAAAATGTTTTGTATGTACCATCTCTGGAATCAAATCTCCTTAGTGTCTATCAAATGACACATACAGGATTGCCTAAGAGAGTTTATTTCATCCCAAATGATGTTGATATAATGGAACTTGCATCGAGGAAACTTGTTGCTAAAGGCCTTGCAAACCATCATGCAAAAGCCTATGAGTTTTCCCACTTTGTGGCAGATGCAAAGCCCACTGCACTGCTAAATCATGGAAATGAAGTTATTAGGCTATGGAATGAGAGGTTTGGCCATATCAATTTCAAATATTTCTAGAAATTACAGAAAAACTCCATGGTTGAAGGCCTTCCGTTCATCAAGGCAACCACTGGAATTTGCAAGGGCTGTGTGGTTGGAAAACACCCTGAGCACAAGTTCGATTAGGGGAAGGAAAACTAAGCTACATGCATCTTGGGGATGATACATTATGATATTAGTGGTCCAATTCCTATCACATCCATGAATGGATCAAGGTATCTTCTGAATTTTATTGATGATTTTTCAAGGTACACATGGGTTTTCTTTCTCAAAAAGAAGTCTGAAGTATGTGAAAAATTCATTGAACTGAAGGCATTGATCGAGAATGCCTCTGGGCTTAAGATCAAGATATTGAGATCTGGTAATAATGGGGAGTATGTCAGTAATGAGTTTCTGAACATATGCTCCCAAATTTTTATTCAGGTCCAACATTCAATTCCCTACACTCCCCAGCAGAACGGTGTAGCAGAAAGGAAGAATCGGTCTCTCAAGGAGATGACCACCTGTATGTTGGAATCAAAGAAGTTGGCTACAAATTTGTGAGATGAAGCCATGCATGCTGTAGCATACATTTATAATATAATACCACACTCATCTATGAAAGGGAAGACCCCTTTTGAATCATACTTCGCACACAAGCCGGATGTCGAACCTGCGGGTGTTTGGGTCCACTGCATGGGCCCTAATTCCACTTGATAAAAGAAGGGATTTGCAACCGCAAAGCATAGAATGCATGTTTATTGGGTATCCTAATGAATAAAAAATTTTCAAGCTACTGGATATCAAAACAAAATATATCATCATCGAAAGGAGTGTCAAGTTCGATGAGCCTCTTCAGGAGGTGGAACTAGTGAAGGAGAAAACTACTAAATTTCCTTCCTATTCTACTGAATATTTGGATGATGAAATTGGGGGTGATGACCCTGATTTGGATCCTCTGATTTCTGATATCAGTTTACAGAAAAAATCAGATGCTGAATCAGAACCTGAAGTACAAAATCATCTTCCCACATGGGCTCGACAGACACTCTCCTCCACAGGAGATAACAATGGAAATCCGTATGATCCAAGGAGAACCCGGTCCGATTTCCAAAGAGCAGGTATTGCGCTCTCTTGTCATAATAATTTTCTATCCAAAACTTGTTATTTGATGATTATTTTAGACCCAAAATCCCACTACCATGCTCGGAAGGATCCGAGATGGTAATTTTTCATGGATGAAGAGATGAATTCTCTTCAAAAAAACACTACTTGGGAGCTAGTTTCTCTTACTCTGGGAAGGAAATTGGTTCAATGCAAGTGGGTGTTTCAGACCAAGGTTGCTGCTGATGGAAGCACCTGAAAATATAAGGAAAGGCAGGTTGTAAAAGGTTTCTCCCAGGTCCAAGGTGTGGACTACCATAAGACTTTTGCACCGGTTGCAAAAATGGACTCCATCTACCTAGTTTTGACAATTTCAGCATCTAAGCACTGGGAAGTGCATCATATGGATGTTAGGTCAGACTTTATGCATGGATACCTTCATTAGGAGATATAAATGAAGCATCCTAAGGGCTACATCTCTGATCCATCTTTGGTTTTCAAGCTAAAGAAGTCACTATACGGGTTAAAACAGGCCCCAAGAGAGTGGTATTCCAAGATGGATGCCTTCCTTCTCTCGCAAAATTTCCAAATGTGTATATCAGATATAAATGTGCATATATAGAAGTGTGATGGTAATTTAATTATTATTGTTTTATATGTTGATGAATTACTGATCACAGGTAGCACAGTTGCTTCCATTTCAGCCATCAAAACTGCTCTCCACAATGCATTTGAAATAAGTGATTTGGGGCTCTTAAAACAATTTTTGGGGCTCGAAATTGAGAAAAATTATGATGGGATAATGGTAAATAAGTCAAAATACATATCAGACCTGTTATTCAAGTTTATCATTCCTGAATGTACACCTACACCATTCCCTTTCCTTTCAGGGATCAGACTTAAAGAAGGAAAAACCACACCTCCCATGGACTACACTATCTATTGACAACTGATTGGTAGCTTGTTGTACTTGACACATTCTCGGCCTGATATCTATTATGCCATGAATTCTGTATCAGTATACATGCAACAGCCTCATGATATTCATTGGAAGGCAGCCAAGAGGATCCTCCAGTATATTCAGGGAACCAGGACCTACAACATTCACTATGCTGCAGACTCCGAGCTAGAGTTGGTTGGATACATAGATTCCGATTTGGTGGGTGATTCTATTGATTGGAATTATACTTCTGGATATGCATTCATGTTTGGTGGTGGCCCCATTTTTTGTTCTAGCAAAAGGCAGGATGCCATAGCATTATATTCAGCAGAGGCCGAGTATCGAGGAGCGGTGAATGCTTGCATCCAAGCAGTTTGGTTGCAAGGAATTCTTTCAGAGTTTGATCTTGTTAGTACTTTTTCCACTGTCCTCTTTTGTGACAATCAAAGTGATATTAAGATATCCACATATCCAATTACCAGGAAGAGGACCAAGCATGTAGAGATCCACATGCACTATATCAGGGAGCTAGTGCATGACAGGACCATCATTCTGCAATACTGCTCAACTGATGAGCAGTGTTAACACCCAAAAAGTGTTCACTACCTCATCTACCCCACTACATGGCTCATTTGTCCATTTTTCCTACCATATTTCCTTCAAAAACCCATAAAACCACCAAAAAAGCCTCCAAAAGGCCTAAAATGCCTCCAAAAGGCCATAAAACCATCTAAAAAGCCTCCAAAAGGCCAAAAAACCCTTTTTTCCTCCAAAAATATCCAAAATTCCTCTAAAATAGCAAAAATCCCCAAAAGGGAAGAAAAAATATAAAATAATGAGGAAAAAGAGGAAAAAACCCTAAACAAGCTGCCCTAAACCATATGGTTTCCAAAAACCATGGGCCAGCACTCCACCACTAAAAAACTATAAATAAGTGATGGAGACTCCTTATTTCACATCCACAATCAGAAGCACCCTTACTCTGCCAAAATTGCTCTTGAAGCCCTAGCTCACCCTTGAGCTACTTTCACCATTGAGAGCCCCTTTTGGCCCATCTTCCACCATCAGAGAAAGAGAAGGAGCAAGCTGGAGCTCGGAGCCACCGTCTTGAACCAGCACAAAGAGCTTCACCAACCTCTACATTGGAGGTAATATCAATAAAAAACCATTTTTTACATATTGTTGTTTTGTTTCATGCTTATGTTTAGATTAGTTTGTATTTCTGTTTAACATTTTTATTTACATCAATATAAACTGCTACTAAGGAGTCACTTCTCCTTAGTAGGTGCTCATTCGCACAAGCTAGGGGTAAAACCCTAGCTACAGTTTTGGCGACTCTGCTGGTTTTCTTTTGAATCTCTGTTTTCAGTTTAGTTTTTTTTCTTTTCGGCTGTCCTTTTCGGCGGCCGCCGTAAACCACATTTTTTCCCTCTGCAGTCACGTTCCGACCGCGCCTTTTAGGCCTTTACCCGCGACCTGACCGTGGCTATCAAAATTTTTCTAGCGCCCTACATACGGATTCAAGTCTGTTACCTGCGATCTGACTGCGGCTAATCAGCCTGTTTACTGCGATTTGGCTGTGCCTGTCGGCCATTTTCCTGCGTCCCGAGCGCGTCTTTCATCCCCTTTGCTGTGACCCAACTGCATCTGTCGGCCAGAAAGCCACGACCTGTCCGCGCCTGTTTCCCCCAAACCCGCGGTCCGACTGTCCAATTTCGCCACAGACCCACGTTTCTGTTGTTGAACCCAGCCCCTTTGCTGCAATATTTTCTGCATCTGCACAGCCATCTGTTCCACCTGCAGCCCTACTTCCTCACAGCCTTTTCTGCAACCCCATTTCTATTCCCTGTTACAGAATCTGTTTAAAATTTCAGCATTTTAATTTAGAAAATTTTGCATGTTAAAGTTTTGAATTCAGTATTATTGTTAGTTAGAAGGATGCCCCTTTGTGTGGCACTTCTATTCTGGGTTCATCACCTCATGAGCACACACTCTGTCACCTAATTCAAGTGAGACTTTAAAAACTACTTAACTCAACCAACATTCTAACCCCACTTGGGGAACACAAAAGAATATTTGTAGTTAGGTAGGATCGGGGGGATAGGCTTCCAATAACACCCCTCGGTTACTTACACTTGAGACATAGCTGTTGTCCAATTAGGGAACCAAAATCCCCTAGTATTTTTTGGCACGGTCACCACCAGTTTACTAGAGGGCCTCTCCCTTAGGAGGGTTGAAGTCGCGAGATTGGTTCTGGAGGCCTAAGTGGAATACCGCACTCCATTCAGTAACTGAAGGGATACCTTTCACAGTTCTCGGGATATCCCTGTATTGGGGTATTGCGGTAAAAGGACCAAACGGCAGATTCACCTTTCTGGACGTGTCATGAATGGGGTATCTTAGTTGCCATTCTTCTAGGATTGACGTCCCAGTGTCCCTCCCGGTAGGGGGATATCTTAGCCACTTGGATTTTCTATTCATATTGTCTGACTTGGATTTCATCACCTTGCATAGGATATGTCTAGTTGAGTCAGAATACTTTTAGTTAGGTGTTTGCATGCTCCCTTACCTCCTTTTGGTCTAGTGAGTCCACCATTTTTTATTTTTAGGAAACCTGCTGTTTGTTGGTATTCTGACCATTTCTGTTGACACTCCACCTATTGTAGCACAGCTGTTACATTGGGTGTTTTGATTTGTTTGTTGGCCTGAGTGCCCTATTTTTCGAGCTCTCCTTCTGCACACTCGGTTGCATTAGGATTTTTGAGCTGTTTTTTACTCACCTCAACCCACAGAGATTTGACACCATCTGTCACCATTGAGTCTCCGAGACATTATCGGCGCCTCAGGGGCGAACCCCCACAACACGGTTCACTTGACACCACCCGTCATCGACACAGATCATCTTCACTTGATACCACTTATCATAGATCTCGAGCCTTGTCACTTGACTCCACTCGTCAGCGGCATCGGACTCCGTCACCAGATATTGACGCCCCTTATTTTACTTCCAATTCTGAGCCCGAGTCTGAGAACCCCATTTACACTGCCCCTACTAGCCCCATGGCTGGCATGACTTCCACTCCCTTCATGGTAGGGACCGTTGGTGGCACATCCACCACTACACCAGCGACCACACCCACTGTGGGTATGCCCTCCACAGGGCCCCCATCTATCGTTCCCCTCACGGCACCTATTCCTGCAGTGGGAATACCTATTCCCACTCCATCAGTGGTTCACACTACCCATGGTGGTGCAGGACCATCCTATACCACCTTAGTTCCCCCACTTGGGGGAAACCTCCCCAACACTACCCCTCCACTTGGGGGCATTGGCCCCAACTTGGCCCAACCCACTACCGTGTCACATCCTTCTTCTAGTTTGCCATTTATGGCTAGCCTCAACCTACCTGACCTAGCCAGATTGACCAACGACCCTGCGTGGCCTCACATTCCCACCAAGCTCCCCTCTGACATCCCTAAGTTCGAAGGCAAGGCAGGTGAGGACCCACAAAACCAGATTATGTCTTTCCATCTATGGTGTTCCTCCAACTCCATAGTGGACGACTCTATCCGCCTCCGTCTCTTACAGCGCACCTTCACTAGCTCTGCAGCCAAGTGGTATATCGAGCAACCCCATGGAACCCATCCCACCTTTAGTTCCCTTGCCTCAACCTTCCTGCAGTTCTTCCAGTTACTTGTCCGCTATGACGCGGGCATTGAGATCCTCCTATCATGTAGACAAAACACGGCTACCCACATCACGGACCACTTTCATGAGTGGCGTCGACGCCATAGCTTATGCAAGATCAAATTAGACGACCGTATATTCCTAGATTGGTTCCTCAAATCCCTTCTTCCTGTCATTGCTAAGGATGTGGCATCCGAAAGACCCCAGTCTGAAGAAGAGGCCATCCTTAAGGCCCAATAATTCGACCTCATTTACGCCATTTACGCCCAGTCGGGTTATCTCTATACCATTATACCTGACGCCCCTCGCGGTGAGTCTTCCCAGCACGATGCGTCGGGGGCATCCCATGCTGCCGACGGCATCATTGGCCGTGTCTCTTCGCATCCTCAACCATTTTCCATAGCACGTCCTACCCCTGGCCCTGACCTTTCGCAGGATACCTCCTAGTCTGAAATAATTAACTCGTATGCTCCCATGCAACATCATCACCATTCCCATGGACCCTCATGTCCACCTCAGTGTTTCGGTCACGTGACTACCGCTTATGCCCCCCCGGTTGCACCTCAGCCCTACTACCACCAGCAGGCTGCACCAGCTCCTGCGCCTTCACAAGCCCAACCCGCTTATTACCCGCCACAGCCAGCCCCTGCGGCAAACCCACAACCCGTTCCGTAGCCCTATCAGAAACCCCCTCAAGTTGCTGCCCCTGCACAGCCTCCACCTACATATCATCCACCGCAACCTGCTCCAGCACCTGCGCAACCTCAGAATCCACCTGCTGCCCAAGGGCAAGTTTACGCTCAACAAAACCCTCCGCAAAACCAGAACAACCAATGCAACTAGGGCCAACAAAACCATGGCAGGGGCCGAAATCATGGAAATAACACCCCTGCAGACCAAGCTGGTCAACCCCTTAATCCCCCTAATAATAAAAATGCGACCCCTGCTAACCAAAACCCTGATCACCCGCCCAAGCAGGCCAAAAACCCCAATTTGCGAACAAACAATCCTTGTTCTATTTGCGGGGTCTATGGCCACTACACACATTTTTTCCCACACATGGAGCGAGTTCAGCAACTTTGGGCTGAAGATGCCCACCGCCAAGGGCAGGCGGCTCCCTAAGCACCACCCAACCCCCCACAACCTCAGCAGCCACCTTTGGTGCTGCAAAACCCCTTACCAACCCAAGGCGTAGTGAACACCCAACCATTGGCTCCCCCTCAAGCCAACGCACCAACCCAACAACAAATCACTTACGCTGCTCCTGATCAACCCATGCATGACTCAGGTACCCACCACTTGTTGATGATGTCATCCGATGAGGTCAACCTCCAGACCCGATGGACCCAATATGGCACCACCCCTGAAGCCCCTCCTGTCGATAAACCCACTAATGCTCATCCCACTGAT
Organism: Pseudotsuga menziesii; assembly: GCA_001517045.1. Taxonomy (NCBI): domain Eukaryota; kingdom Viridiplantae; phylum Streptophyta; class Pinopsida; order Pinales; family Pinaceae; genus Pseudotsuga; species Pseudotsuga menziesii. The sequence goes on along the minus strand of LPNX010212312.1, from coordinate 164,299 downwards.
CAGGCGTTACATATACCTCCACCTCCACTAGATGGCGTTCCCAAAGCACCTCGTTTCCCGCTTCGCCGTATCAACAATAACCCCAATGCGCGGGCTGCATCCAACTACAACATTGTCAATGACTTAGCCCAATCCCCTACAGCCATGTCTGCATTAGAAGTCTTAAAAAACTGCCCTTCGCAGCGCAAGACTTTACTCTCAGTCATTGGGGCTATCGATCCAAATGATTCGAGTTTAATGGCATTTGATTTGGACCAATCCGAACCCCGCATGCCTTCCACTTTAGCGTTCCAAGTTTGTGTTTCCGTTCGGAATTTTGTCATCCATTGATGCATTATTGATGAAGGTGCCTCTACATGTGTCATGTCCACCCTCATCTGGCAGAAATTGGGATCCCCCCCTCTCCAGCCGTCCACTACTGCGTTGTGAGCCTACGATGGCCGTTCGGCTCAACCACAAGGCCTATTAACTAACCTCCCCGTCCAGCTGGCTGGCAAAACCATCCTCATCGACATCGAGGTTATCAATGCACAGCTTGATTATAACCTTTTACTTGGCCGCAGCTACATGTACGCCATGTGGGCGGTTGCTTCTTCCGTTTTTCATACCATGATGTTCCCCCACGAGGGACGCGTGGTCAAGGTCGACCAACTCACCTACTATGATCCCAATGCCCCCGCGGCACCCGAAAATGTTCTCCCCATGGTTGAGCAACTTGTTTCGGATACCACCACCTCATTTGTTTCCTCTATGGGGCCCGGAGTTTACTCAGACACGCCAATGACCTCAACCTTCCAATCTATTCCACCCCCGTCACCCGCCACTGATGTGTCCGACCTATGTACCCTGTCCCATCACACGCAAACTCCTACTAATCAACCGCCCTTGTTGCCTAAACCCCCTTTGGTACCTAGTCACATTGGTGCTACCCCCATCCATACCATTCCTTTCCTCTTCCCTCCATCAAGAGTAATTAGCGCCCCGGTCATGGCTACCCTCAGCCTCCCTGGTTTAACCTTAGGATTACCCCTTTGGTATCTTTTGCCTCTCGTTCCCCCACCGACACCAAATGTCATCCTGCAACCGGTGCAACCCATTGTCACTACTAGTCAACCACCTCCCAGTGTTGCTACCCCATCGTCCTCCACCAACCCACCCCCTCCTCTTACCAAACCCACTGGGGGCAGAGGCCCCCAACCTTACTCTGCTGTCCCACCTCCCAAGACAGTCAAAAACCCCCCAGTGTTTTGTGCTCCTCCCAAATGCTCGCTGTGTGATGAGTTGGGCCATGCGACTCACCAATGTCCTCAGTTACCGGCATTACAGGAACACATGGAACTGCTTGACGACGACCCCACTATCCCGGTTTTCCACCTTGATCCAACCCCCAAGCCTCGCGACAAATCCCTGCACACTAACCACCCCTGTGCCATATGCGGTATTTACGGGCATTACACAAATAATTGTCCCGATCTCCGCGATTACAGAGCAACTCTCTTTGAGATGAACAATTTGGATCTTGAGACCGTACCACCCACCATTGAGGAGATCCACCCCCCACGTTCTCCCCCTTCCAGAGAGGTTAATACCATTTATATGATCTCTTACGCCGCTACCCCCTCGTCAACCGATTTGACGACACAAACTTTCCACACTGATGAGGAGATCCTAGAGGCTCTCACTGCCCTGGAGTATCCCTGGGATGACATGCACCATCGTTCCTACTTTCTCCCAGATGAATCCTCTTCTAACATCGTGGTTTCGACCCAGAAACCCACGGTCCACCGCACATGGACCGTACAAATAGTACCCTTGGACCCACTACCTCCCCCCAAACCCAATGACAAAGCTGGTATGAGTTTGACGGAATACCTGTATCTCCCGAATCTGAAATCGACCGGTCGGATCGTCCAGAAATGCCACCTCAGCTCTGGTCCACTCTGATCACTAGTCAAAGTCAAATAGTACAAATGACACTTTTCATGTTGGGCCCACTTACTATTTATAGTCCATTGAATTTTTTCTTGCTTTGGTCGTTCTGAACCCATATGAAATCCGTTTTTTGCCCCGTTTCCACCATTGGAATCAGCACGACGAGCCCGTCATGCTAGTCACCTCGTTGCATTATTTTTTCCCACTTGTTATATCGCTGGATTCATTTTTCTGAGCTCGTGATGATGCTTGAGATCATTTCTCGCTCTCACATGATTCAATTTCAACATTGTGTCCCGACACCTTGCTGCCTCGATTTGCGCGCCACATCGACCTCCATCAGATTGTTCCACACTTTTTACATGAGCCATCCACTCCTGTCATACTGCAAATGTTTCGTTATTTTGCCACCATTCATTCACCCCGCAAGGAGGCCCACCAGTGTTTCCCCCCACCCTCGTTCCTGGTCATCATAAATGTTCCTTGATTGAACACTTCCTCCTTGCCTGGCCATCCCATGACTTCAGAGTCTTCTTATTGCTTTCAGACTCCTTAAAATTGAAATCAACCACGAGCATGAACTGTCCTGGGCTCGTAAAATCCACACGACAGTACCATTTCTTTACTTCAGAGTCTTCTTATTGCTTTCAGACTCCTTAA
>LPNX010212312.1:146901-157178 GCA_001517045.1 Pseudotsuga menziesii | reverse complement strand
TTGATATGCTCTAAGAGATACTCTCTGCAACCTGCAAAACAAACTAGGAGAAAATCTTGTAAGCTAGACAAGCTCTTCTTCAGAGAGGGATAGGAGACTCTTCTTCAGAGAGGGATAGGAGACTGGAAGCGCTCCTCAACTCTGTAGAACTTGATCAAAATTGTAGCTCTGATACCATGTAGAAATAATAGATCAATTCTATGTGTAATGATGCTAATAAGAAGCATAGGAAATAGATCTTGCTACTAAGAATTCTCACAAGCATACACAGGAAAATAAGAGAGAAGAAAAGAGACTGCATCACATGAATGAAGAGATGAATATTGGTGTGTATCCTTCCATTGAATAATTATGAATAATATAGTACATAAATATTACATCCCTCATGGGAAAGTCGAATTGTATGGAAACAACTCATAAAGCTCAAAAAGGATGACTTACCAAAATATAGAAAACCCCCATAGGTGGATAAAGCACTTGCTAAATCTATCAAGGACCTCACGAGTTGGAAAAAGCATGAGTGAGTTGTCAAGGAGATGGAAATAACATGCTAATCCTAGAAAATGGAGAAAAACTAATGGAGGATGGGTTGGAAACAGAAGCTCCCAGTTTCCTAGTTGACTAGCTTTTATCTTATCCATAGAAAAGCAGGAAAAAGCAGAAAAAGCAGAAAAAAGCAGAACCTGCTATAAGGTCCTGCATACTAATTCTAGATGAACCCAGAATCAGAAATAACTCATTCCTAGGATATAGATGGCATGCATTGACTTTAAGGTGCCACCTAATTAAGCTAGTGGGTGAATAATTAATCAAATAATGATTAATTATTTTATCCTAAGTTGTGAGTGGGTTTAATATATTCCCACAGCAGCATGATCTTGTATTGTATTACTCATTCTTTGTGTGAATACATAGAGTGACTACTCATTTTGTAGCAGAATTACACAATTTTCATGCCTTATTTCTATTAATCTTTGATGAGACTTGTGTTTAGTCCCTAGATTACCATGACAGATTATTAATGACTTCTTTCCCTACATTAAGTCCACATGCACATAATGACTAGCTTTGTTACTTCCTAAATTTTCACTCTTCCTTTTGACAACAAAAGTTAAACATGAAACAATATCCTTACTTTCAAGATCTTGCACAGATAATGGCTTTGATCGAATTATATAAGTACTTTGTTCCCAAAGTTAATATTTTGAGACCTACGAATGAAGGGGAGAGAAATGAATGGTTGAAGGAATCCAATAGAGGATGAATTGATGCCCTGTTCTTCCTACCCAAAGGTCCTTTTATAATTAATATTATCCCCAACTTATCAATGATTTGTAGTCTCCTATTTTTCACCCATACTACTAAAAGAAACACAATTTTATGTCGGTCTAGTATGTATCTTTCATGTCACAAGTTCTGCCTTGTAGATGAATATGGAACCCTAGAAGGTAGTGTTGATTTGGAAATATGATTTTACAATGTTCCATACCATCTTTAAGACAGTATTGGAGAGTAATTTATGGTATAACATTAACATATTAATTTTCAACCCTAAGGCAACGCTAACTTGAACAGAGTTGGGAGATTTCAAGTAGGTACCACCAAAATAATGGAAGAAATCATACCAACTGCTATAGGAATTCTTGGAGGCATATTTCCCAATGGTAACCTACATCAATCATATATATATATTTAATCCATGGTGGTGAAGAGCTGACATTTCCAGATCTGCTACTTGGCACATTCAAGAATGAAAACAATGTTTTAAATACATTTATATCAGTCTGTAATATTTGTTGATTTATTCCTTTTAGCTTGTCATGATGATACTTGTTTTCCCATATTAATTTTCAACCATAAGGAAATCCCATAGTAGAAAGAACCAAAAAAGACTATTCCGCACAAATCAAAAGGCTCTTAAATTAATTGTATCATGCTGTCCTCAATGATTTGATGAATCCTTTGAAAGTGTCTTGTAAATATAGTGAGACAAGGCTCAAAACACTTACCTAAAGAGATTGTTTCCTTTTCTCTTTATCATTAATTTCTATGATATGTGTTTCAAGTGATGCTAATGTTGTTCATCCTGTGTTATTCTCTTGTCAATTTCCTAATAGGGTGGCATTAAATGTCTTGCATTCTACTTTGATCAATCTGACAAAGTATTTTTCTCCAACCAACCATATTAAACTTGAATAGATTTTGGACCTTTCCTCTCTTTCCACTTGGAGAAAATTTAGCAAATGGTTCAGTTGAAATTAAACCTTTTTAATCTTCAACAGTCTCTGCCAACAGAACAGTCTATTAGATGTCCTAGGAGCTTCAGTAAAATCAAGAGAAATCTGCTACAAACATATGACGAACCATTTTATTTTGGATTCCAAGGGGATGGAAAAAGGGCAAGGAAACATCAAAGATCACTCACACCAATAACACTACAAGTCTACAGCAACCCAAAAGATTCAAGCCAACAAGTCGTCATCTTTGGTTGCAATAGCTTTGAATAGGCCCATAGGTATCTCTAAACACCAAAGAATCTCTAGACCATGCACAATTATTTTGCACATGTTCATTACGGGCCATCAACCTCGAAGTTTTTCGATATTCTAGTCATGTTGAATGATAGCGTTGTCTTATATAATATGGATTATGTCACTACTCTCACTCAATGAAGGTAACATTGTGGAATTTCAAGATGGAAAACTAGCCCCTAAGAAACATTATGCACCTTATTATTAGGAATATGTTTCAAATTCTTGATGGTTTTTATTACAAGAAATGAAGGTCATTAGTATTTCTATTGAAGAATTCGTTGAACTATATTTGACAAAACACAACCATCTTCACCTATACCTATGAAGGTCAACAAGAAGTAGTGAACCTTGTGTCAGCTTATCTAGTTGGTGTTGTTGTGTATTGGGGAACTAACAAAACATAAAGGATAGTTTGTATCATGTTGAATCCAAAATGAAAACATGTTGGTATAGAAAATATATATGCAACTAGTGAAATTGAATAAAGTTTCACTTTTGTAGAGATGGATAGTGGATGAACTCGCTTAAACTCCTTGGCTTGTTTATGGATATTTCAACATTGTTGACACCTAAGAAGACAAGGAAGACATCCTTCTAGTTATAAGCCTAAAATAATATAAAACTAGGCTAAGCTTGTATGGCACTTCAAGTAGATGGATTCCTATGAGTTATGGTATTAATATTACAACTTTTGTAAGAGTAACAAGAGAGACCTAAAAAATCTCAAAAGGGCCATATTTTCTGAGAAAAACACATTTTCTACTATAAATATGCTCAACATAGCTAAGTATTAGGGTAGGCCACACTATCCATCTATCATTTGAGGTACATACAAAATGTGTATGCCCAAGGATTGCTATATCATGAATTTGAAGAATTGAAGTTACATAAATTGCATCAAAACAATTTCAAAGGCCGAGGGGAAGAACCCTAAATTTAGTGGTGGAAAAATCAAAATGGCCATTTTGTTGGATTAACATCTTCAACAAAATTTAGGAGTACAAGCAAAAATCCGACCTACCTTCTTTCAAAATAAAAGAATCAATCTGACCTACCTTTTTTTTCACTATTGAAACAAGGTTGCCATCCTTTGTGACAGGGTTGAAGGTGGATGTTATTGTTGTTGACAGTATCTTGAGATACATCAATGATCTGACCTATCTGAGGTATATTGTTGAAGGATTGACTTGGTTAGGGTAGCCTCCAATTGCTTCTCATCACCTTACATGTAGGTTAATCATTATATGCAGCTCCAATTTGCCTAAATGTGGACAGTAGTACCTTTTTTATGCCTAGGGTGCCTTCTCCACGGTTGCAACAAACCCAGGACTGATGTTATTTATGCTGAGATTGCACCCAAAATTAATTTTTTTTGTGGTTTGTTGAGAATTAATTTGAGGCAACGACTAAGGGTGGATGGTGGATGGACTGTCCAGACACACCTGAAATTCTTAATCATTTCCATGGATTAAAAGTGCTCAGGATCAAGTTTTACTTTTGCCTTATGATTTTTATCACTGCCTAGAATAATTATTAACCTATTGTTATCCATTTAAAAGTGTGAAAAATTATCTCTGAAAAGGTCCACAGAATTATGTATATTAGGCTTCAAAAAGATGTTGTGACTTCTATTGAATTCTACATGTCTGAATTCTATTAACGAAAACTTAAAGGATTCTGCTGAGAAAGTATAGTACTTTACAAAAAATTATAAAATCCAAGAAGCAACTGATAGAGAAACCAAGCAACCACTCTACAAGATCTCTAATAACTAACATCATTAAAGTGATGGATGTATGCAGACTGCTGCAAACATTATATCTCCACTCATTCGATTTCCTACAAAATGTTGTAGCTTTCTTAGTGCTACTCTTTTTTTATTAGTTAGGTTCAACTTAACGGTGAAATCAACAAGTCCAGGGAAATCTTCTAGTATATCTCCTTTATAGTAATATACAAATAATGATGTTAGTTCTTGGAGATCATGTAGAGTGGATGTTTTAACCTCTTCAGTGCTACTTTGTAGTGCATAACCCAACACTTTAGAGAAGATTCTAATGGTTTTGTTGGACATCTTGGGGTATCCTAATGGTTTTCTGCTGAGAAAGTACAATACTTTACAAAAAATTATAAAATCCAAGAAGCAACTGATAGAGAAACCAAGCATCCACTCTACAGGATATTCAAGAATTAACATAATTCAAGTGATGGATGTATGTAGACTGCTGCAGACATTATATCTCTACTAATTCGATTTCCTACAAAGTGTTGTAGCTTGCTTAGTGCTCCTCTTTGTTTATCATTTAGGTTGAACTTAACGGTTAAATCAACAAGTCCAGGCAAATATTCTAGTACATCTCCTTTATAGTAATGGAAAAATAATAATGTTAGTTCTTGGAGATCCTGTAGAGTGGATGTTTTAGCCTCTTTAGTGCTACTTTGTAGTGAATAACCCAACACTTCAAAGAAGATTCTAATGGTTTTATTGGACATATTGGGGTATCCTAATCAATTTCATAATGATAGTTTGGAGGAATGCATTCCAAAATTACATGGGCAATAGGATTCTGCTAGGTTTCATGTTGAATTACATATTGAATCTCCTCCAAGGTTGAATGTGTCTTTGAGGATATTAAGATGAATATGTTCAATATATATCTTAACATGCAAAAACGTGACATAAGAAATTGGTATATATGGATTCCTAGTAAGGGTGTATACTCAATTGTAAATATTCTCAAGTTGTTATACAAGATATGGGATCCTATTCTTGATGAGGAATCATTTGAGGATCCAGTTTACCCTCCACAAAATCAAGATGTTGAAAAAATACATGAAGATTCCTTTGAAGATGGCCCTATTTAAGAAAGAACCCATTCTCCTATTATATTACCTCATCCCAAGAATTTGAATTATATGGTCCATATTGTTGGGATTCTGATGAGGAATATTTTGTAGGCAAACCCTTGTTTAATTATGAGATGTAAAATGCATCCATTTATCCATTTCATGAAGAGTTGGATGTTATATTTGAAATCAATAATCATAGTTTTGGGGACCCCATATATGATTCATTTAGTGAAGCATCTAATGAGGAACCTAAATAATTGGAACCTATAGAGAAACCAAGCATCCACTCTACAAGATCTCCAAGAACTAACATCATTCAAGTGAAGGATGTATGTAGACTGTTGCAGGCATTATATCTCTACTCATTCAATTTCCTACAAAGTGTTGTATCTTGATTAGTGCTCCTCTCTGTTTATCATTTAGGTTCAACTTAACGGTGAAATCAACAAGTCCAGGAAAATATTCTAGTACATCTCCTTTATAGTAATGGACAAATAATGATGTTAGTTCTTGGAGATCCTGAAGAGTGGATGTTTTAACCTCTTCAGTGGTACTCTGTAGTGCATGACCCAACACTTCAGAGAAGATTCTAATGGTTTTCTTGGACATATTGGGGTATCCTAATCAATTTTATAATGATAGTTGGGAGGAATGCATTCTGAAATTCCATGGGCATTAGGATTTTGCTAGGTTTCATGTTGAATTACATATTGAATCTCTTCCAAGGTTGAATGTGGCCCTGAGGATATTAATATGAATATGTTCAATATATATCTTAACTTGAAAAAATGTGACATAAGAAATTGGTATATATGGATTCCTAGTAAGGGTTGTATACTCAATTGTAAATATTTTAACCTCTTCAGTGCTACTCTGTAGTGCATAACCCAACACTTCAGAGAATATTCTCTCCACTGTATCTTGAACATGCCCCCTATACATTAATTTTGGATGCCTCTCAGTTGCAGTAATGATACTGATCAACCGGATGAAGAAGGCTTGAAAAGAGTTTAAATCTAAAATATTAGTCCTTACCAACCTCAAAATATTGAAGTGCTCTTTAAAATTGTTTTGAAAAAGGGTGCATGACAATAAAACCCATCTCCTCGTATGTATTTGGGAAAGAGCATGGAGTATGCTGGTGTCCTTATTGCGTGGGAAATTCCCTTCATCTAAAACCAATAGTATTGGTCCCTAAAGTAGAATTTGTTGGCAGGATTCACCCAATGGTTCAAATTAAACACTTCATATTCTATGGGTTTATTAATAATGACAAGATGAAAGACACTAGGGAATTGATTCAACATCTATACTTACAAATTTGGAAGATGCAAATGGTGGATGGACCACCACTCCTTAATGAAGTCATTCTTTACATATAAAAGATGATGGCTAGTAAACCCTAACCATGTTAACTGTCTTTCAAATATTTGTGTTTGAGGGGCCTGAGTAATTTTTTCTAAAAAGCATCTCAACCACCTCTCAATTTAATATTGCATCAATACTACAATTATATCTTTTCAATCCCTTATTTTGAATAACCCTTCTTCAATTTTTTAGAGATCCTAGTGCCACTTCCATGAGCTAGTCACTTGATCTTCATTATCCACACATATTACAACTAGCCAAATTCTCATTTTTCTTTTGGAAAAAATGGCGAGGTTATAAAATTGATGCCTCCACAAGGTTCTAAGCTTACAAATATTCCTCTATTTTCTCCCTTTTTAGAAGCATTGAATCTCTTATGAAATGCGAGACCCCAAGTTTCTTTTTTACTTCAGTGGCTTTCAGGAAAGTTGTGTTCCTTCTCTCCTATAGAATACTGCAAGTGGTGATCATTTATCAGAGGATGTATATATGCCCTATCCAGCCAACCTCTATTTTATTTTGTTTGTTTTGAGAGGGGAGCACATACTTCTTTATTCTCACCATAATGATGCCTGATACCTGGGACAAAAAGGTAATAATTGTGCCCTAAACCTAAAAACATGACATAACAGTTATTTAAAGCTGATATGGATTATATTCATTAATTAATATAGGTGGCAGTAGGCAGAGAGAAAAATTCAATGATAGTTGTGTCCTTTCCAACGTTTAATCTTCTGAATATTCTAGCTGTTGCTTTTCTGTGTTTTTCTTATATTTTAATAGCCAAACAAAATAACCTCTGGCAAATATCTGTTATCGTTAAAATTTGGAAATTATTGGGGTAGGTTCGAGTTGATTTCTAATAAAAGGTTTTTATAATAAAAAACCTAAAAGAAGAAATCCATAACATTTGGCAGACTTCTAGCAAATCCTTGTTGTTGATACAATTTGGAAAATACTGGGTTAGGTTCGATTCAGCTTTCTAACCTAGGGATTTTATAATGATATTGAATTATATTCGGAGTTTTCTGTAAAATACCTAGTGGTTAGGGTACATGTGCCTTCTCCTCGATTTCACACTTGGGTGCATCTAATATACACCCAAGGGTAGGATGTCACACCCCCAAACTCTGTTTACCCCTATTAACTCTGTTTTCGTGGGTGCTGAATGAGGGTAACCTGCTCTAATAGCCTCTTCCTTTCCTCTATTGGCCTCTAATATCCTTTGAATTTCCTTTATTGTCCTTTCCTCTATGAGGATGACAATGAATTTCCTTTATTGTCCACGTAGCCCATAATATTTCTCGATCATCACTACAATAGAAATCTCACTCAGCTATAATAATAGTGTAGTATAACAACTAATAAACATGAGCCTACAAGTTATTTGGAGCAAGACATGAAAGAAAGTAAAGGGAAGAACAAGGATGTAGGGCGGGCGTTAGGGCAATATGGAAAAAAAATTAAAGGGACAAGAAAGGCGAGACAACATGCAGGAGTGATACTACCACGATCCTGGACCGTGAGGGAAATCTTATCATTCTAGTATCACTAAGCTAAAATAAAACGCGTTTAATGAACTGCTCTAATAGATCGAATTAGTGATGAATCCGTGGACATTTGCAAAATATTTTTAAAATTTTAAAAATCGAAATGAAGTAGGGCATTGTTCTCGTTGTTGTCTGATTATGCAGTCCCTTGGGCATAAATATCCCTAGAATCAAGTCTAAAATATATTTGAAGGAACTCTGTGCATCAAAAAAGGAAATGCGGTCCGTTTTGAAGTGATTCTGGACATGGACAGTGGTGGAAAGCAACATATTTCACAAATATAGGCATGTAAACAGTGATGAAGAGGGTTATTTATAAGCTATGGAGCCAACTAGGGATTTTCCAAACATATCTCAGACCCAAACTTAGCCCTGAAATGGCATTCTGGACCAACCCAAAACCATGAAGCAGCAACCCTTTCTCAATTATGGGTTCATAAGAAGCAATTAAGGGTTGATTATGAAAGCTGAAAATAAAATTTTTCCCATTAAGACTGCATTCCTATGAATTCTTTCCATAGTAACAACCCTAAGCCATGAAATCCATGCTTCATTTTCTAGGTTCTAAGAATGAATAACCTTCAAACATATGGGGTACCTTCATTTTCTTTGTCGTCGGAGGGCCGAAGGATGAACACAAACACGCAACAATCTCCCTCTGGACACAAACGCACAACAATTTCCGTAGGGACGACAATTCTAAACGCTGTAATGGCAATTTTCAGAGGTGCAAGAATTCTAAAGGTTGTAATGACAATTTCTGTAGGCGCCTGAGTTCCAAAAGCTGTAATGGCAATTTCTATATTATTGGGCATTAAACTACATAAACCACCAACCTCCAATGTGGTCATCATTGAGTTGTATTTTCCTAATTAAGATAGGATTAACTCAGTCCTTCATATTATTGGTTATATGTAATTATTGCATATGATATTTTTCCAACATCATTTCATTTCCTAATAAGTTGTGGCAAATCATTTGTGACAGATCTAAAGCATTAGACTCATTAACCATTAAAGTGTAAACTCTATATTATAACATAATCATTTAATAAACTATATAGAGATTTGCATTAAGATCAAAAGTGTCTATTGGCATAAAAAGGACTTGCTTTCATAATCAATCATTGTTTAATATTTTGTATATATTTAAGTACAATTAACTAGGAGTTTCCATATAAAGATTATAATAATAAAATTGAGAGTTGTGACATCTTTTTATCTAAACATACCAAGTATAAGAAAATGAATTATAGTGTTTGTATATTGTTATCTTATAATAATTAATCAAGGTCATAATTTCAATTTATTTGAAATCATTATCTCTTGATTATAAAAATCAAACATCTACTTAAACATAAAATAATTTCCATTTACTTTTATGCATTAAAGGTGATGGTAAACTATAATCCTTGTCTTCCATTCTTGGGCATATAAATATTACATGTACCTATGTTCAATAAGATTGAGTATTTTGTAATGAATTTAGATAAATCATAGTATTTATGTTATGATACTTTACCATTCATATGAAAAGGTTGTTAATAATAAAAAATACCCAAATTTTTGATGAGAGGCCTCACTACTTTGGGATGTGTAATTAACTATTTAATGATCTATTCATCTACTTTTATGCACAATAATATATATGTTTAAGAATCTATGTAAATTTTTTCATTGACTGAAATTCTGGCACTATTGTATGTGTCATGTACATTTGGTCATGGGTTTTGAATTTGGATGGGGACAAAAACAACATACTTCCCCAACCACCCAACCTACAAGAGGAACCCTCATTGTCATCATCATCATCATCATCATCATCTTCATCATCATCATCATCGTTGTCTTCGTCTTCATCATCGTTGTCATCGTCTTCATGATGATGATGATGATGGTTTTGGTTATTCAGTTTCCTTTCTTCCATCAATATGTTGGGTATATGTTATATTCTTTGCATGTGCGTATGGAGGGGA